>VSDK01005992.1:120774-144455 GCA_009767595.1 Symbiodinium kawagutii
CTGCTGCTGCTGCTGCTGCTGCTGCTGTCGGTGTCTTTCTGAGCACATCACTGACTGCATTATTTCTGTCAGATTCCGTCATTTCCGCATAGGTGATCTACTTATGTCTAGGGGTGCTCATGCACGATGTATGACATGCAAAGGCCACCCACTTGTCTTTCACAGTGCGAAGAGACCATGGCAAATACCACCCCATTTGTCACAATTCAACAACAGCGGCAATGACTCCCATCCTAGTTCCCTGAAATGAAGAATTCCTGTCCGAGTCAATATCGCTAACTTCAAAATGAAGTGACCTCAGCAATCTTGAGAAAAGTTGGTGAATCATCCTTGCTATACCATCCCTTATCAGTGTAACAGTGCATCCCCACAAATCGTAAGTGGTATGCAACCAACGATGCTTAGTTCGGGGTTCCTTCACCTGCCTTCAGCCACGGCAAACCCCATCCAGCGCCCTGCTAAGGACCTGGCCTTCCAACGTGCCTTGCGCAACTTGGAGGACTTCGCCGAGGCCGCGAAAGCTGTGAAGCAACGCATGGCCCAGGAGGGCGGTGTCGAGGCCGCGTGCGAAATCATCGAAGATGTGCTGTCGAGATGACTCGCACCTTGGTGGCGAAGCCATGGCGAGAGTGGGATAGTTGATGATTTGGGTGTTTCTCAAGCCATAGGAGTACCCCGGTACCCCCAGTTATCATCCATTAATAGTCACTTATAGTAATAAACCAACCATTTTTTCGGCTCCCAATTTGGAGAAACCACCATTTGATGGGGGGGGTGTTGAGATGTTTTTATGTAGCCACCCGGAAGCACCAATCAGTCAATGGTCGAACCTGCCAAGTGAATCCAAGTGATGAAGTCGAGACATCGAACAATTTATGGCGACATTGAAGAGCAATCTCAAGTGAACTCTGGCATGGTTGACCACCTGAGCAAGCAACAGCCGATATGGCCAACAAACAAGGGGAGACCATGTGATGGTTTCTCAAAATGTGGGTACCCCACATGAAGGGTTTATAACCCAAAATGATTCATATAAAAGGATGAATTGGGTGTACCCCATCTTGAGGTACCTCCATGTCATTGTTCTTGGCCGTTCCTAGCCGGCCAGTGAACACCAGGCATTTGCGCGGAATTTTGATGAGAGACATTGAGACACCTGATTTTTGTACGGCGGATCGCCGTGCAAGAGGCAATTGATTTAATTTCTGTCGTCAAAATGGGATCTCCACAGTCGAGTTACCGTCCATGTCGCCTGGGGCAATCTGAACTATGGCGGTGGTTGCTCAAACTGCGATTCTTCAAGTGACCTGAATGAATCTGAATGGTTGCTTGATGAGCTGGATATCCAAGAAATGATAGGGAAATGAATGTGGAGACCTAATTTTTGCTGGCGCCAGACTCAGCAGTGGTGAAAATCAATCAGCTTGGGGGTGATTTTAATTTATATGTGGGTGTTTCTCAAGTGACAGGGAACGTCCAAAATTGATTGATTGACTACTAAAATTGATCAAAATAGCATGATTCCGGGGTACCCCCATTTTGAGAAACCACGAAATCACTCAGGATATATTTGGGCTCAGGATCAACGGAACGCCTGCTGTTACCGCCAGATTTTATCACTGCTCCAGTGAAGCTTTCTCGGTCCGCTCGAAGGTGCTGACCTAAGCCTTTTTTAAAGGAGGGGATCCTCCGAACCCCAGGTTGGACGACCCTTGCCTGCTGGCAAGCTGGGACAACCCAATGGACTACCAAGCCCCAGCCAACCGTTGCTGAACAGCCGCTAATGCATTCGTAGCCATTGTCGTCATGCACTGATCATTAGTTCATCCTGTAGCTAACCCTGTATTTGTGGCGGTCCATTGCTCAACTGACCCTGGACCATTAGTGCGAAACCATCAACCCCACCTTACCATGGTTGGTCCCTCTATGTTTAAGGAGTTATACTGCTATCTATTTGATAATTAAGAGTGCTTAGTAGTCCATACAATGATTCACAATTGTTAACTCTTGATTCATCTACCGGTATGAGAACAAGACAAGAATGGTAAAGAGTGGTCAATGATGATCAAACAACAACGGCTATTTATGTTAAAAAAACTGGAGCTAGTTGATCAATGATATAGATCTGCCATTGTGTAATCCAAGGAGTTATCGTTGCCTTTATTGGGCTATCAATTTCGGAAAGATCCGTACAGAATGCCCGTCAGGAAGTCATTATTTATGCTGTAATGGTAAACCATTTCCGGATCATTGCCCAGACAAATGGTGACGATGCTTGTTTGTCGAATCGTCCATGCGATCGCTTGGCGTTGCTCCCCGCGAACAAGATGAAGTTGTGCTACAGAAAGCGAAAGCTATATAGGGAACTCATGTCCATGGGGAAGGTTATCTATCTCCACTGCACTGTTGAAACCGCATAGGTGAGCAATGCCATTTGTGGCAGTTTCTGTGGCTGTTCACATCCATGAAGAGAATCAACAGCTTTGGTGAGATGTCATGAGCAATCCTTAGACTTAAGCGACTTAACCATTATTTTATTATAAGCCAGTATTTTGGATGTTGATCATGCTTTACTATCCGCTCAGCCAGTATTTTGGATGATCGTGGTGTCAGGCACCTCATAACATCTTTTGATTATCAGCCATGAGTTGCCACTGTCAACCAGGTTCTGCTGAGATGTTGACACATGACAAGCTGTCTTTTTTCAGGGGATCCCCGCATGGAGTGGCTGTGCATCACTTCGAAAAAAGAATCATGAGCTGCGCGATGGGGACCGAGGAATTGGAGGGGATATGGGATATGGGTTAATTCAGTGATATCAATGATATCAGGATCAGCTAACGCGAAGAGAAACTGGAAGACTTTGGATATCAATGGTCACTAGCAGGGGCAGCACCCAACAAGCAACACCAGCAACCTTCAGATCACTGCGCATGGTAAGGTGCCGACATCGCACGAGAAAGCATGGCGTGGGTTGGTAACTCTTGGGAAGCGCCTCCACCCATGAGATGAACAGCCTCGAGCTGTTGGGGTAAGCTGGGAGGTGGCACCCAAGACAAGTTCCAAGCACCTCGTCGTCTTGGTTGGTTGGCTGGTGGATAGTCCCACCTGCTACACTGAAACACAAGTTTGCTTGGATGTAGAAGTTCTGAATATGACAATTTGGAAACTACGTTGTATGAATTGCAGAGATGCAAATGATATAGACCATGTATACAAGAGATCCACACAAATATGTATGTAAAAAAGAAATAAATATACAAATATATATTGTATATATATATATATACACAAGCAAATCAACATGCACTGCGCCAATAAATGTTCTACAAACAAAATCGGATTCCATTGGGTTTGATTCAGCCAAAATGGCATGACATCATTCACATACATTCACATAGATGTTGAGTGACCAGAAGGCCGTATACCACTCAAGTGGCTGCTTGGTCTCAAGACCAAATATTTGCACCCCATACGTAGCCTCCTCAAACCGTACTACGTATGTCAACCCGGACGCGGTAATCATCGGAGGGTTAAGGCACAAAAGGAAAGTTAAACGTAAGAAAATTGAAAAATGCGAAATGCAAAATTGCAATCAATTGCAATGAATTGCAAAATGTCGGACCTTAGTGAGGCAGGGTCAGAAATGAACTGTTCCCTACAAGTCCTTATTTATCAGACGATTAATTGACATCAACCAATTACCGGTGTGCACGCCAGTTTTTTCAGCATCACCGGTGTAAAATGAAATGGTCTGTTCAATGTCGAGCACGTTGGATGCTGGGCTAAAATCAGAGCGCGGAGGTTTCCAAAATTGTGCCCATTTGCGTGCACGCTGTGCAATTTCTTTCATTGGGTAATGAGCTTTCAAAAGTATGGCGAAAGCATTGATGAACGCACTTTTCCGTGCGAAACTGGCATTGCATTGAAAAAATGCTGGCAATGTCTTCGATGTAGGTGTCAGTTATAGGTACTTTGTATCGACTGCGGAAGGATCGGAGTGATTCCCGCAACAATGCCAGAACATGAGAGCGTCGAGGCGGCAGTGTGATGGAGGTAGAATGATTTGCCAGATGACTCAAGTCATGTGGCCATGGTATCAACTGCTGTGGTAAGGCAATGTGGAAATCACCATCAATGGTGACCCCGGCCCACCGACCTGTTGGAATATGTAAATCGTCAATTGACATATGTATGGGAGACATGCTTCAAAGCATGGTTCGTCTAAGTAAGGCCTTCAAAGGCCATTTGGTGAAAACAAGCCTACCCCAGGGTTCAATCACCTGGTGTCCGCGTGGGCACAGGCCGTAAATCGATGGGTTTGATTCAGCCAAAATGGCATGACATCATTCACATACATTCACATAGATGTTGAGTGACCAGAAGGCCGTATACCACTCAAGTGGCTGCTTGGTCTCAAGACCAAATATTTGCACCCCATACGTAGCCTCCTCAAACCGTACTACGTATGTCAACCCGGACGCGGTAATCATCGGAGGGTTAAGGCACAAAAGGAAAGTTAAACGTAAGAAAATTGAAAAATGCGAAATGCAAAATTGCAATCAATTGCAATGAATTGCAAAATGTCGGACCTTAGTGAGGCAGGGTCAGAAATGAACTGTTCCCTACAAGTCCTTATTTATCACAGCAACCTTTCTGCAGGTTCCATCCAAAGACATGGATCCCGATTTCGATTTCGAGGCCTCCGTCAGGTTCACGCGTGCGAAGGTCTGCGGTTGTACCGGGGTAACTTAGAACCAGGGTCAGCACCGCCACGCAGTTGTATGAGCAACCGAGTAGGTTCGTTGTGGATTAGTTGCGGGGAAAAGGTCAGCAATATGGTTGTCAGTGTCATCCGTGTCTAAGATAGTATGTTCGTAGATGGTTGATCTCGCGTTACAAGTGTGTGGATATTCTTTTGCTGTTTGTTCTGGTTGCTACCGCTTATGTGACCGTTGTTGCTTATGCTGAGTGAAATTACTGGTTGTTGTCGTCAGTGCTTATTGCTGATAAGATCACTATATGTTGTTTGTTGATATGGTGGTTTCTCAAAAACGGGGTACTTCCAAATCATCTAGTAACCATTTATAGCAATAAACCAACCATTTTGGGGGTTCCCTCTTTTAAGAAACGACCATATACATGTACTCCATAGATTCATAACTTCTGATTCGCCATTGCTGGGACGGTCATTTTCTGCAGGGCTAAAGGGTCTACCAAGAACTTGTTGAAATCCTTTTCGTGAGGGAGCAAAAAACGGTTGGCGGGTTTTGACTATGATATACCGTTCATCAACCATTCTCAATTATTCTTGATCGATATCAGCTATCATCAACTATGTTTCTTGTCCGTTATATACTATTTATCACACACCATCGCCAACTGTCATCCATCAACAATAGTAGGCATCACGACTCACCGTTGTTCGCCACGATCATCCTGACAATCACTATCCATGATTCAGCAACATTATCAATCATCATCAGTCATAATCATTTATCTTAACATCTCCCGCATTCATATCTCCTACTCCTACCATGAGAAACTGAGAACCAAATATGACACATCAATCAAGCATCATCTATTCGACCAGCCGACTAACCCTCATCAAACATCAACCAGTCATCGATCAACCCCGGTCAATCATCACTATCCATTGGCTTATGAGTCATCATTAACCATCATGAGCCAACCATTCACCATCATTTTAGCTATCATGTGCTGATCATGCTGTATGAATGAGCAACGAATCACCATCAATAAACCATGAACCATTGATCGTGACTATTAACCATCATCAAGGATAAACAGCCATTATCAACAATGACTACAACATCAATTAGCTAATATTATGAGTCCACTGAGTCTCCAGCATTATCAACAATTCAAGACATAGAAATATCAACCATTATTGTTTACACTTCTGTTTTTCACCATCATTCACCAAGTATCTAGTAACCATCAAGCTTAACAATCATTCACTAACCAGTCACAAGCCATTTGAAGATATTTTTCACCAGCTTACATACCAACCATCATTCAGCAAAGATCACTGACGAGCTAACTAACCAGCTTGCTATCCATCATCAAAAACTATCAATCAACACTACCAACCATTATATAACTCACAATCCATGAACCACTAAGTAACCATTTTCTAATTTACCCGCTTGCACTCACCAACCATCACTAAGCAGCTCACTAACCATCACTATGCCATCATCAACCAATCAACCAACCATTACTCATCATTACTAAGCATGATCAGCCATTAACCATCATCAACCTTTCTCATTCAGCAGCTTGCTAGCCATTATCCAAGATCATGAACCATCAAGTAACCGGCTTACAAACCATTCAATAATTCACTAGCCATTTTCACCACTATTTCAGCTCACCAATCCACCATTCATCACCCACGATCAACCATTATGGACCATCATTAATCGTGATGAATCATTGTCAGACTAATCATCTATTGATCATTGTTGCTCATGAATCCACCTATTCAAGCACTTTGGATCCATTATCAACAAGTATCAGGTCACCATTATTGGTTCAGCCACTCCCTCAAGTAATAAGCACCACAATCATTGATCATTGACCCAACTATTCAACCAATGTAGAAGGACACCCGTCTCTCTCACCATTATTATCACCTAAAGCTTACCAACCAGCTTACCAACCATTGCAATGCCAACCATTCACTGGTTGAAACTGGTTAGATAGCGTAACAGTTTACTTTTTTTTGCATCAGTACATGAAACCAAATTTGTACGCTGATTAAGACAATCATACATTCTATCAACCAAACATTGTTGGATATGAAGAACACTTGTGATCAGTAAACATTGTATGGTTGTTGGATATTCAATCGTTTGCGGGTTTCTTAGAATAGGGGACCCCCACAATGGTTGGTTTACTACAATAAACTACCAATGTTCCACTATTTGGGGGGTCCTCTATGACTTGAGGAACACCTAACTGGGGTTACAATCAATCTGACCTTCTACGTCACAATACGGATCCTACACATGTCAAACCGTCGAATGGTATGGAAGATGTATTCTGTTTAACACACTTCAAGTCATTAAGCATTTAACCATCTATTATTTTCAAGCAAAAACTTCCTACATGAATTGATTCACTAATTGAACATTTATTCGACACTTTATTTAAGTTTATGATGAATCATGTAACCATTACAAGTTTAAACATTGTTATAACCATGTCACCATGTATATAATATATATATATATATATTGATTAAGTTTATGTAATCATTTGACTTCATTTAGCCATGTAAACATCATGAAACCATTGATTCAACATTGTCATATCATAACCTTCCATCGCTTCACCACTCACCACAGCTCACCGGCTCCAGGAAGGCATCGAGTCCAAGGACCTGAGCCGCGCCGAGAGCTTGCGGGTGCACTGGGAACCGCGAGAACCGGGGGGTCGGGTCAGGGTTGCGGCAGCACCGTTGGGCACCAAGGAGGTGGGTGAGTTGCTAGTGGTGAATCAACGGTTGATGGATGCGTATGGCTGGGTCATGTTTGATGGCGAAGATTTGATAATGGTTGAGTAGAATGATTTGGATTGAATATGATTTTGAGATCTGGCTGGTATTTATAGATGGTTGAAACCACCAACCAGTTGATGGATGGTTAAGTTATGGGCAATGGTTCATTGATGGCTCATTGAAGGTTGATAAGATCAAATGGATGAGTAATTGTGATTAGTTAGATATGGTTGATTTTGATCAATATGATTGGGTGATGGTATTGACGTTGATGCCAGACTGATTGATTGATTGATGGCTGAATATGGATGATAAGTGGGTAATTGAAGGATCATACCTGGACAACTGATGGTTAATCAATGGTTGACAGGGTGATCAACGCTGAATTGATGTCTAGTTGATGACAAGTGGCTAATGAAAGGCTAATTAGTGCTGAATTGGAGTTCGTTTTCTTCATGGCCAATAGTGGTTGATGGTGGCTTGGTAATGGTAGAAACTAGAAACACAGAATGGTAGATAATGAAGATTAAACTTCATGGCAGTGATTGACAATGGCTGAGTAGTGGTAACCGTGCATAAGAGTGGTAAACTGCATGAGGCTATTTTTGTTCATGGCGAAGCCAAAAAGAAACACGTCGCGATGGTGAAAGTTGATATTTCTAACAACATCAATAATTCTCTTTGATTCTACGACAAACGATGGTTCCTCATGGTCATGAATATTTCTAATCAGTTGTCCATGATTCTATAACAATAAACCTTACATAATGGCCATACCAATATTTCTAACCGAGATGGCTTGAAGCTTTGGGTAATGTGGCGATTGATGGTGGGAACAACGTAACCTGGGGATCCAATTGTTAACCATTGTGGTTGTTGGGAGCTGCCAGGAGTGCCCTAGCCAAATGCTTGGGGCATGGCGGTTGTTGATGATTGCTGTTCGTTATCATGGCAAGGTTGATCATGTTGATATTCTTGGATTGGTTGGCATGGTTGATCATGTTGATCATGTTGATCATGTTGATATCCGAATTGTTCTTTGAATTTGGGCTGTTGTTTTTATTGATTAGCTATGAGAAGAGATGCTAGTGAAGATGCTCAATGAGTCATACCATTAGAACATCATGATTTCACCATTGGATATTGAGAGAGCGATTGTGAGCCAATCGTATGACAAGCCAAACCCTGGTTTTAATTGGGAGCGAGCGATAAAACGAGCCCGGCAAGCCCTGAAAGCACTGGTTCGTCTTTTGTGAGGGATATCCCTATCATTGTTGGACACTTGAACAAACTATTGATTTAACAGACTAGTGATATTGGTCACTCAATTGTTAATATGGGTGAATTGCAATGGAAACTGACGTCCCAAACCCCTCCATGTTTAGTAAATCATCTATGGTGGATTTCCCCTTCAGCCTGCGTACAGCCATGACTGCTTCTCCCACGGAAGAACTTCACCCAACTGCCTGTACGTTTACTGGCGTTGCACAGGCCGATGGCTTGACTTCCTCTGAGGGCGCTCTGAATCGAGGACAGGGATGGCAGTAGTTCATAAGTGCCGATGGTGGAAGGTTGATAGGTGAATGGTTATGGGCAGTCATACTTTCGCAGCGGCTCGTCGGGGCTGGGGTATGGCTGCTGAGTGGGAAGGTTTCATGGTTCTGGATGGGATACTGGTGAATGGTTGATGGAGAATGGTTCATGGTTAAAAGTTAATGGTAGATGGTTAATAGTAGATGGTCAACTAACCACCATAGGTTGCCGGTCGAGTATCTAATTGTTGCCGGCTATGATTAGGTTATAAGCCACCTAGATCATATGCTGTTCTGGTAATGGTCAACATGCTAAGAGTATATAAGAGTTAGGACTAATGGCAATGGCATCACTGCATCGGAGAAGAATTTGGCCAAGCTTTTGATATATCACCTATGTATTCAGTTTGTTGAGCGATGAGAATGTTAAATGATTGTTGATGCATAGTTTCTGGTCATGGAGTGGTTGGCTTAAAGTCGTGGTTGATGGTTTTGGCAATTGTTCATCTGCAGTAGTTGATGATAGTGAGTGATGATATGTTTTCAAATGCTTAATGATGGTTAGTCATGATATTCACAGGGATGATGTTCAGTAACAATGATCATAGAAGGGGACAATCATCCGCAGGAGCAGATTCTGTTGTGGGTTATCAACACCAGTGTAAAAGGGAGGAGTTATCGCAGTTGCCGTCGTCATCTACAAGAGGTCACCTTGGGTGAAAGAGTAAAACTCACCTTGTGATGTGGGATGAACACCACTTGTTGGTTGGTCATCAAAAGGTTTGACCCATCGTAGTCATGCTTATAGATCGTAGATGAGAGCAGCCTTTAACTGGGATCATCATTGACGGGAAGAGCATTTGGATTGTAATCCCACAACAAACAACTGGTTTGTTCACGCTGTTTTCTGAGATTCTGAGCAGTGTAACTCTCGGTCAAAGGTTCGGTTGTCCTACGTCATCCTAAAGGCGAACCAACCTCGTCAAAGTCCATGAAACCAGCACATCTTTTTGCAAAACCAACAAGTATTGTGTCAACCATTTCTAAGCAGCATTCATTATTGACCATCAGTGACCATCATTTCAACATCAGTTACCATTATTTTGCTGATGTAAATGATTTGACAATATTTCAACAGCAAATACCAATTTTTTATAATCAATAACATTTACCCATGATTTCAACATCATTGACCATTTATCTCTGCTATTTGCTGGCTATGTACCTATTCATGACCATTCATCCATGGATTCATCAACCATTTGCATTTGGCGACGGGCTCGGACGTTGCGCAAACGTCGGCTGGTTTTGGGCAGGCGCCCGGACGGTGTGCCGACACTACTTGAACGGCTTGTGCATGAAAGGCGCGGGAAGGAAGATCAACGATAAGGTTTGAAAGAAACATCTTGGTACACTATGTAAATTTTGTATGATGATTATAGTAATGAAATGATTGGTCAGTGATATACTTCAGGAGGAATAGAGTTTTGGAACAAAACCGTCTGGTTCTAAAGAATAGCTGATCGTGTCCATCAGTTTCCACAATAAGGATGGCCGCGGAGGAATTATCATCCCGAACTAAATTATAAGACTACAGATTTAGTGCGGGGTGGTAATTCCTCCGCCCCCAGCTCATAGGTCTGAGGTGATATCTTCAACTTGTAGGATTTTATAGGGAAAGGGTCTGCAGTCCGGTCCCTATTTTGTTCGAATCTTTTGTCCTAGCCCTGTACAACAAATGGTTAATGATACAAAAGTGAAGATTGATAGTGGTGAACACCATGTTTAATTAATTCAATTGATGTGTGAAACTTGGGTGCATGATCGCCATTTTCATTGTAGATAGTTGATTGACAAATTTGGGCTGGAACACCCAAGGGTCACAATGAATTTTGGGTTTGCAGGTGTGGAACTTGAAAACCATGGCCCAAGATCATTGACTCAGACCGGATACTGTGTATCCATTTGCAATTTCTATGTTTAGATTGGCCAGAACCAAATTGATATTGGTTATCCAATGCATTGCTAGACATACTGATCAGATTGCACATGCGTGTGTTATTTTTAGATATATATATATATGTATTTATAAATATATATATATTTATATTTATAGCGCTGCATTTCATCTATCAGCTTCACAAAGCTCTCAGCATGGCTGGTTTTGATCGAACCACAACATTTTTCACTACTAATCAACCATTGAATTGCTGAAGCTTGATCCATTTCCTGCTCGATGGCTGCACAATATGGGTGAAATCTCGGAGATGTTGAGATGAGATATGATTTACCATGGTAGGCCGAACAAACCAACTTGAGGTTAGTTACTCCGCTCTGACGCAAACAGAGCTGCTTATCGTTCATGACAAGACTAGCCTTCCCACCTGTTAGTTACTCGGCATGATTGCCCGTCAACCATCAGCAACGTATTGGTTGGCCCACCTTGAACCCAATCCAGCGACCCAAATCCAGGGCCGCGGCAGCTGGGTCTCCCAGGCGATAAGTGCGAGTACTTGCACCAGTTCAATCCGAATCGGATGCCCGAATGCACCACTTTCCTGAAGGCGACTTTCAACGGCGAGGGGCAATGGGTAGCCACGGGCCGCAAGAGTTGATGTGCCACCGTGGTCCCCAAGGTCCTTTCTTGCAAATTATACATTTGAGACTACATCCAGCTCTCATGACACTTGTTGACGGTTCTAGGCTGTCTACACCTATAGCCAACCACTGTCGACCAGCTGGTTGATGGTCACAACAAGCAGGCAGAAGCCAACGGACCTTGGGTCAATGGTCATTCTGGAATGTGCAACGATCAAGAAGCACATAGTCCATTGCTTCTAGGAATACCATTCTTGAACAAAACTGAGCAGGATTTGGAGTTGTTTCCATATCATCAGCGAGTCTTTAATTGATTAATCCTAATTTCACACTCGTACACCTGTTCATGTGTATTCAGACTTGTTTGACCATCCACCTGTATCTAGATAAACTTAATCTACATGCAAAGACAGACATAACCATCATGCGCTGCTGAATATTCCCCCATCTCGAGGATGGTCTCACAGATAGATACACCACATCATCCTGGGATCTGACGGAGGTGGAGGTCACAATCCGATTTTCTACACATTTTCAAGCGTTCAGATCAGCATTGCCGCCTGGTGTTTGTGAGTCATCTGAAAGGTATCCAGGGAATCGGACCTGTAGATGATCGTTTAACATTTGCTCATTTTCTCAACATGGGGGTGCCCGCAAATCATACGATTTTGACATTTATAGAACGAAGCCAACCATTTTTGGGGGTTCCTTATTTTGGGAAACACCTGTATATCGCTAGGGTTTGTAACATTCGCAACTTTATCCAACAGATTCCGACCGGAGGATACCGGAGGGTACACCTTTTTGAAGCCGTTGGAAGCCTGGGAGTGTGGACATGGGAACTCAGAAAACGCAATGGCTCTCCAGTCCGCTTCCTTACCACAGGATGATCAGGTGCATAGGAACACCATGGAAACCTTCATGTCTGGACAGCTTCCATTATCAAATCATCAATTTTCATAGTGAAACTCCCACTCCCAGCACATAAAAGCTCTGACATGTTGATTTTGCCGAAGCGTCAGTCGCCGCCAAGAAGAATCTTTCATATGTCAAAATATTGGAGAATCCCATGGGTGAACACTCATCCACCATCATCCACCATGGTCAACCCTAGCACCGCCGCAGTTTGGGAAGTGCATCGACCCTTTCTGCATGTTCAAACATGTGGCGGCCAGTGAGTTGGGCCCTCAGTGACGAGCTGTGTCAGCGACTTGTGATGGAACCATAGCCTCTTGTAGTGCATGGTCCCATGTGGTGGTTTCTCGAAATAGGGGTACCCCAAAATCATCCATTATTCATTATTTATAACAACAAACCAACCATTTTTTGGGTCCCCTATTTTGAGAAATCACCATGTAGCTGCTCAAGTCATCGAATCATTTGTTGTTCGGGAAAGTCGACAACGCAATGGATGGTGATTCGGTGATTTTTCCAGCCAAGTGTCTCCCTGTGCCAGGTGTTCAGTTCCAGTAGGTTGCGGGGGTCGAAATCGGAGATCCGTGACCATAGTCAGTGATGATTGGAGGATGTTAGATGGTTGATAAACAGGATCATGATAGTTTTTTGATGGGAGATACCATGGGTAGCTGGTGCTTCACCGTCAAACATGGAGATTTCTTGATAAGGATTCGCCATTCCCCATCCATGGCTGCCCGGGGCCGTACAAACCTGGGCGGCCCCTTCCTGCGTGAGGCCTCAAAGTATCAACCACCATCCTTCGCCATCTTTAGCCATCACCAAACATGATTTTCCCATTGTTAGCTTCACCAAGCGACCAGTCAAGTCACTAAATCCTAGCTATATCTAGCAGTTCTGTGAGCCCACCGGACCGAACATGTGGCAGTTAACCAGTGGACACGGCATGATTAGAAGGACCAGACTTTAATGACGCATCAACCGTGGCATAGCTATTCACTAAGTAACCATCAATGATGAAGAATAATCATCAACCAATGGTCAATGGTTAATAACCACCAACTAACCACAGGTATTTCACTAACAAGCATAGCATCAACCAATCACAGGTATTTCAGTAACAAGCCTAGCTATCATCCCATGGTTGGCGCAGCAAAATCGCTGTCACACCGAGGCGACAAGAATGTCAAAGATACCGTGCGAATGCCCAGGGCCAGGTCTTCAATGTCCCAAGGGGTACACCATCCAGCTGTTCAGTTCGCCATTAGGGGCGGCGAACTGGAAGCCCACTGATCATCAATGGGACCGGTGCTCAAAAAAGGCGTTGCAAAGCCGGCCGGTTTTTTAAGCTTCGCATGGCTGTTCCAACCCAAGCATTCCAGAGCAGCATCCGATTTTCGCGGCCGAGGTCTGGGCTTCTGCAAGTTCGGTCCTTTGTGCAGGTCCACGTTGGGGCACCCAGCTGGTCGACCACGAGCTGGTGAACAGAACCATGGCGCAGGGATTGCGAAGTGATCCAAGGCGATTTGACAGGCGAGTTTAGCAGCGTATGATGCGTCTAAGTGGAGTAATCTACAACAATCTAAACTTGTTATGACTAGTTAAACCTATCATAGTTAACAACAGACTGGTTATAACCTATTAGTTGTATATCAAAACCACAATCTACGGTTTAAAACTGATTATAACTTGCCAGTTATGGTTGTGATGTAAATAGCACAGTTGAATGGCCTGATAAACCAATTAATACCTGGGGTGCCCATTGTAGTTCACTGTGCTTACCTGTATGTGGGACTCCCCAAACTACTCTCTCCACGTCCTTAAATAAGGAAGTGGACAGACAAAGTAGCGCATGATGCGTAACCATGGATGGCCGAACCATGGCCGAACCATGACATTCATGGTTCCAAGACTAGTGGTGGGGGGAGGTAAACACCTTGAAATGATTTTTAGCCCCACCCTGTGATGAGCACCAACTTGACTTGGCAAAGAACAACCAGCTAGTTTTATTCGCAGCATTAAACATCCTTGACTATTGATGGTCCTTCAACGATTATTGATTGTCATCACAAGTGCTTAATTATGGAACCATCAAGCAGTACAAGTCTGGAGACCCTCCAGAACATGGTGCCAAAACTCGCGGAACCAGCATTGGCATGATCGAAGGTAGGGTGTCCTGTAGTCTATAATGATGAAGCATGATCTGACCTGTAATTTGAGAGGCAGATCTTTATAAGCCAGCCTCTTATGTTTTGGAGTTAATCACAAACGGTACGACTATGGCTAAGGTTGCAGTTTATTCACAAAGATCTCCCAGCAACTGGGTTTCTGACTGCGAGTGACTACAGTTGGGTACCCCCCAAGCTGTTTGCCAGAACCAATCCAAGGGGGTGATCACTACATATTCTCAACCAGCTCATCAACCAAAGATTATCAACTATCTTAAGTAGCTTGTGAACCATCACTGTCAAGCATTTCTCAAGTAGCTTTTAACTATCATCAAGAAATTATCAACAACTCATGTAGGATGTTATTTGCTATAGTTGACTACAATTCACAACTATTCCCAATTATTGGGTGTGATTGTCATTGTAATTGATGGTTCAAGGTGGTAGCAACGGTGAAAACAACTTGCTTGATTGAACCTTGATTGTTTAACCTAGATCAGCTCTATTCAATCTTCAATCTTACTATTGATTTTCTATTGAAACCTGCTCCAGTATTTGATGCTTTTGTTGCTTGTTGTCCCCTGTGATCTACGGTTATCCTCTACATTACTAAAAGAAACACATTAGCCTTTTGCCGTCATTACCCATTGTAATTGACCATCCATTAATCACTAGCCATGACTCATCATCATTAACCACTAGCCATCACTAGCCATCACTAGCCCTCACTAAGCATCACTATCCATTCATCACAGCCATCATTACCCTCCTGGAGACGGTCTGGACCCACACCAATGATCGGGTATGCTTTCTGCGCGGAAACTAATCATCCAAGGCCCATCTGAAAAGTCTGGAAGTCTGGCTGTTAGATAGTTTGCAGGAATGTGGCAGGGTAGGGTTCAATATGGTTCAATAACCTTGGCGATTTTCCAGCTATAAGCTACATAAGTGGTCAGCAACCATGGAGAGTTCACCCACTATTCATCCCCCACTGTAGTGATGGTTTTAGTCAAAACCATCACTGTAACCCAGCAAGCATTGTTTAGTATTATCATTGGCCACTTGTCGGCTATCCTTCATGTGGCGGTGGGTCAATTCGCCCTATGCCCCTGGGGTGCCATCATGAGCCATTCTATTCCCTATTATTGTTGGTTTATATCCCGATAGTTAGCCATTATGAACCACTATTATCCACAAGTTTGCTGGTTATGAACTAGTATAACTAAGCAATTATGAAGCCATAGGAAATACACCATTTGCTGGTTCACTGCTTGACCCATGGCCATGTTATTGACAGACCAGTAGCCCCACTTTTGCCAAGGCATGAGCGCTTGTGGGTTTCGCCCAGATGAAGCGGTGGGTCGGTTGGAGAAGCTGTAGGTGGTGGTAAAGGATGGCTATGGTAAGTAGGTAAGTAGTGGTAAGTAGTAGATAAGCAGTAGGTAAGTGGTGAAGTATGGCGACGGCTGGGTATATATGGCTGACAATTTGGTAAAGGGCATGATTCATTTAGCTGTGCGCTGGTGTCTTAAAATGGGGATAGCTCCAACCTGAAATTGAGGACACCAGCAGCCAAAGGGTACGGCCAGCGTCACATGTTCTGATCAGTCATGTTCTCCTTGATGTAGGTCAGAGGGCCGGTAAGGTCTAGTGGCTATGGCGTTGTCCCTCGATCGCCGGACCTCGGGTTCAATTTCTGGTGTGCAACACTAGGCGGGCAGGTTCTCCACCCCCGCAGTTAAGGGGATGAGCTAGGGTGCTGCCCGACAAACCTACTACTCATTGATGTAGGTCATTGGACGTGTCCGAAACCGCTAGATCCTTGATTAACTGACCGTTGTCAAATCATCGTACAGCATTATCCACCATGAATCAGTCACCATCATGAACCATGGTCCACCAGAGTCTAGTCAATATTGACCATTCTCAACATGCATTAGAGTTATTGGCTAGCCACTTTCATCACATCGAATCATCATTAGCTTAGTAGTTGTCATTATTGATTAATCATATAAATAGTTAAACCATATTAATCATTGCTAATACCGATTCTGAAGCGTTATTCGCCACTACCGACCATCATGAGCTATCATGCCTCATCATTGACCATTCTTAGCCATTCTTCACCATGTCATTCATCATTGTGAACCATACCATGCACCATCTCTTTGATCATCAATCATCATTGTCATTTGATGCTGCTGACGATGATGATGATGATGATGATGATGATGATGATGATGATGATGATGATGATGATCATCATCATCATCACCATCATTTTCCATTATATCCCCTATTGTCGCTTACTATCCCGTATAGTTACCCCATGAATGAACCATCGTCAACCAGCATGTCATTCGCCCATCTCTGAGGCCCAGGGACAAGATGCCTGACGTGTGTGGCTGCCTGGATGGGGCCTCCCCCGGTTCCGCGGTTCCGTTGTGGAAAGCCATGGTGGCTCCAGGGTCGTCCTGGACTGACGCTACATGCTCACTTTATCTGACTGTGTGGGGCAATCATTGGGTTTAGTGTTTAGTGTTTAGGGTTAGGGTTTAACTTAGGCATGCGAGCGCAGCTCCCAGAATACTAGCAATGAAAGATTGGGGTTTAGTTTATGCGACGAACAATTTGACAAAATCAACTCCACTGTGGTTGCTGCTCGTGAACCCTGCCAACTATTGCATTCATCATTACTCATCATCACATTCACCATCACTCACCATTAGTCAACAAGCCACAGCAACTGTTGGTCATCATATTTGCCATGGCCAGCCACAAGCAGCGGCCAGTTGGCAATGTCAATGCCTAAATAAGAATCATACGATATAGCCATGTCAGTTGCTAATTGACCGATGAACTAGCCGGCAACGTTTGGTTCAAAGTTTCAACATCTGATTTCCCCTGGTTGACGAGCAGCATGTTGCGCATTGTTTCAGCCTTGTCTGGAGAAGTCATCGTCACTTTGCAGACTGATGAAGTGAATGGTAGACCCACAAAAGCTCTGAAAGATATTTGTTTCTCCATCACAGGAGTTTCCAGGTTTCGACAGAGGCTATTTCTTGAAGATGGAAGCGAGATCGTCGAAGAAGAGCTGGCCTTGACTCCACAGACTGTGCAGCTTGTGTTGTTGCAATTCTCAGCACGCAGTGCCATACAAGAGAGGAGACTAGCTGAAGCTTGCGGAGGCCATGATATTCAAGCATTGCAATCTTGTCTTGAAGAGCCGCAAGACCCCAATCTGCCTTTTGAGTTTTCAGAATTGAGTGGTGTCTACGCTGCCCACCTTTTGGCTATGCAAAACAATGTGCAAGGCTTGCAGTTGCTATTGGAAGCACTTGCTGGCACAGATGTCACTATGGCAGGCGCAACTCCTTTGCATTTGGCTGCTTCTGGGGGTCACATCGAGGTGGTTCGATTCTTGGTTGAAGCTCGCGCTGATGCAAACAAGACTGATGACACTGGTGCAACTTGTTTGTGTATGGGAGCTGAGCATATTGAGGTGGTTCAATTTTTGGTCGAAGTTGGTGCTGACACGAACAAAGCCACCGATGATGGTGTAACACCCTTGTTCATTGCAGCTGAGAATGGGCAGGTTGACGTGGCTCGATTCTTGGTCGAAGTTGGTGCTGACACGAACAAGGCCACCGATGATGGTCTAACACCTGTGCTGATAGCAGCTCGAAATGGCCACGTTGAGGTGGTTCGATTCTTGGCTGAAGTTGGCGCTGACATGTACAAGGCCATGGATGGAAAAGCAACACCTTTGGTTGTAGCGGCTGCGGCAGGCAAGATTGAGGTTGTTCGATTCTTGGTTGAAGTTGGTGCTGACACGAACAAAGCCACCGATGACAGTGTAACACCCTTGCTCGTTGCAGCTGAGAATGGGCAGGTTGACGTGGCTCGATTCTTGGTCGAAGTTGGTGCTGACAGGAACCAGGCCACCAATGACGGTGAAACACCTTTGCTGATCGCAGCTCGAAATGGCCACGTTGGGGTGGCTCGATTCTTGGCTGAAGTTGGTGCTGACAAGAACATGGCTACGCTTTTTGGTGCAACACCTTTGCTCATAGCAGCTCGAAACGGCCACATCGAGGTGGTTCGATGCTTGATTGAATTTGGTGCTGACAAAAACATGGCTACGCATTTTGGTGCAACACCTTTGCTCATAGCAGCTCAAAAAGGCCACATCGAGGTGGTCCGATGCTTGATTGAAGCTGGTGCTGACACCAACATGGCCACGCATAGTGGTGCAACACCCTTGCTCATAGCAGCTGAGAATGGCCACATTGAGCTTGTTCGATTCTTGGTCGACGTTGTGCTGGCACGATCATAGCCACGCATCGTGGTGCAACACCTTTGCTCAAAGCAGCTAAGAATGACCACAGGGAGATCCGTCTTATCTCGGAAGGTCAAAGAGATCATCCGTGGCAAAGATGTCGCTGTGAACTTTTGGCAACAAATCGGGGCTCTACCTGGTTAGCAAATTCCAGGATTCGTTGAATCATTACCCTCTTAATGCTTAAGGCTGAAGACATGCTGATACCAAAATCGTTGTTGATTGTTGGTCAAGTGTTTATATACTTCTTTACAACTTGATACGTAACATGAACCAACTGATAGTGATCAACAGTTGTCAATAGTGGTCATTGCTGGTTAAGAGTGGTTTTTGATCACTATGGATTGCTTAGGTTATTTATATAGTCTATATAGTTCAATTAGCTATTTTTACTATTGTTGATCGATATTGATAGCCACTACTTAGCTGGTGCGGCCATTTATGGCTAGCAAGTAATGATTTGCAATAAACGGCCGCACCAGCTCTGGATCATACCATCATCGGTTGTTTACAGGGGCCGCCAGGGCTGGTCATTTTGCGGCGGCTGAAAGTTATATCGATGATCATGAAACTATCAGCCACCTTATTAAGCAGCTCACTAGCCATAATCAACCAGCTTGTTAAGCATCATTGCCCAGCTGATTCACCAGCCTATTCGCCATCATCAACCAGTTTGTTGACCATCATGAGCCAGCTTACTAGCCATCATGAAACAGCTTGACAACCATCATCAACCAGCTTGTTAATCATTAATGCTGACCAATACTAATCATCGTTATTCTCCTAGAAATTGACTGCTTCACCCTACGAAGGATTGGGTTTTAGGATGGAGGGTAATGTAAGTTTCCAAAAGGGTATTCACCAAGTGTTAGCATCAATCTCTCGACCTCTCAACCACTATTATTGAAGTTAATATCATCATTGGTAATTTGAACCATTGACGTGCATGTGTACTGATATATATATATATATATGTTTACTTATATATATATACATATACATGTATGTATAATTGTACAGTTAAGTATTTTCCATCGATATCAATATGATATCAATGTGCTGGCCGTATCTCAAGCAATATCAAGCATATATCAGCCAGCATTCAAAAGTTGTCCCATCGTCTTTGGACAAACGGCTGTTGTCTGGTGAACCAACTCATACTGTCCAATTGATACTGCTATTTGTTGGTTCTGTCGAACAGTTTAGCGATCACTAAACCGTCAACAACCATGATCAATCGTCAATTGCCATCACCAATCCTTAACTTGTTGTGAAACCAAATTCTATCAGGTTGGTGGTTTCAAACATTTTGCTGATTTTCCCTAGTGATTATCAACAAATGGTTTGTTGAGGAGCATATTTTTCATAGGGACTCGAAGCACCAACGACAAACATCCCACTCAACTCAACACTAAACTGAGAGGTCGCGATGTGAGCTGGGTGAGCGGTTGCTTTACTATTCTTTGTCGCTCAATAGGCTATATTCGGATATCTTCAAACTGTCTCGCCGTTCTCGGTTTGGCTGAGGCATGATTTATGGCCAGCTGCCTACATGTAGACATGCATTTGCCAAATATACATTTCCCATTTTTCACAGTTGGTTTGTGTATTTTAGGTGTGCGGATTTGCACCCTGCAGTACCGTTGGAGATACTGGAAAGTGTTCTTTTCCCCTTTGGAGGGCTTTCTGACATCAGACTACTTGGATTGATGCAGATGTGCGGCTGGAATCTACACATGGTGGTCTCAACATTGGGCTGAAGTGAACTTGACAGAACCCCACCTGTTCAACGTGGTGAATGCTTCGCCACGGTTGCAGTGGAGATGAGTAGTTGTTAGATGTGAATAGCACATACCGTATCACCCAATTCATAGTTCGGTGCGCATTCTAATGCATGTTTTTAAAGCGCCAACTCAGCATCAAAATGAGGGCAGCCCCTCCACATCGCTTAAAACATCACTCCCTGGTCAGTTTCCTCTAGTTTCACTGTGGAGATGTTAGGTTTTTCAGCCAACCCCCAGGATGATAGCCTGGTCACTGTTGATAGGCTGGGGAGAACTTGCGGAGAACTTGCGGAATGGCTGACAGTACCCAATAACTTTCCAAAAAGATGAAGCCGATTACCTGCTATGCGAGGAGCTGGCCTTTCGTTGGAGCTTAAGGGTATTGACGCTCGCCTACCAACATATGCCAACTACAGCCATCGCCAGATTCAGTGTGCTTCGCTGCTCAAAGGTTGCCCGATTGGTTCCTGATGCCGCTGCTCAAGAACGGGTGTGGGGACTGAGATTGGTGAAGAATTGAGCTGTGTGAGATTTGAAGCAATGCCAACATGATTGCTTAAGGGTTGGTTAATGCTTGCTTAATAGTTGATTAGTGGTTGGCTCATGGCTGGTGTGTGGTTGGTTAAGGGGTGTTTAATGCTTGATGAATAGTTGGTTAACCGGTGGCGAATGATTTGTAGCGGTGATTGATAGCCACAGGCTAGTTTCAACATCCATTTCGATGTTTTTTTCGCCAACTTATCCAAAGCAACCCTTGAAATGGTAGTTGCTTACAATTGGGAACCGCAAAAAATGGTTGGTTCACCGCTATAAATAGTTTAACAAGGATGATTTGGGGGTAAGCCCATTTTAAGAAACCACCAAATGTACAGAACTCCAGCATCATGACTTCTGGGGCTTAAGAACCACCCACAATCAGCAATAATGGTAGCATACAAGATCATACAAGCAACGATCATAGGTAGACATGAATGACACCTCGTCATGATATAATCAGCAGCTATGAACCATGGTTAACCATCATGCATTATGGATAAAGAAATGCTGTTGAGTATCCATCAATACCAATCATGAACCGCAATCAACCAGCATCACAACATTACACATTGGCCATGTATCACCCCTCATCAAGTCTAATGAGTCATGATGAATCATTAACATTCATTAACCATACTAAGCATACCAAGTGCAATGGATCAATTTTCATTCACCATTTGGTTTATCCACAGTGACGTATTTGATCAAAGGTGGGTTTCAGCTCGGCCAGCCAAGCTTTCTAATAGACATGCCTTGGTTTGGTGTGGGGTGAGCCCATATCTTCCCATAGGAAAACCTAGCTATTTCACCTGGGTGAACTATATGCTGACATGATGAAATACATGGCTTATTGACTGAGCTATAGTGAAGAAAGGGCGGCTCCTTGACCAACACTTGTCCAACAATTGTCCAAGTAGTTGTTGCTCATCGTTCCTTGCTATCCCAACGTATCAACCAGTGCTTCTTGCCAGCGACCTGGGTGATGGTAGATACAGCTGTGTTGGCTTCAAGCACTGAAGCTATCGAAAAGGAAAACCAGGAGCTATGAAAACAATCATTGCCCATCTTCGTCCACTATTGCCCATCATTGTCATCATCATCATCGCCATCATCGTCATCGTCATCATCATCATCATCATCATCATCATCATCATCATCATCATCATCATCATCATCATCATCATCATCATCACCATCATCATCATCATCATCATCATCATCATCATCATCATCTCAGTCGTCATCGTCATCGTCATCATCATCATCATCATCATCATCATCATCATCATGATCGTC
The DNA here is from genome assembly GCA_009767595.1 of Symbiodinium kawagutii. Classification (NCBI taxonomy): domain Eukaryota; class Dinophyceae; order Suessiales; family Symbiodiniaceae; genus Symbiodinium; species Symbiodinium kawagutii. The sequence continues at coordinate 143,469 of VSDK01005992.1, forward strand.
ATCGTCATTGTCATTATCATCATCATCATCATCATCATCATCATCATTATTATCATCATCGCAGTCGTCATCGTCATCGTCATCGTCATCGTCATCGTTGTCGTCGTCATCATCATCGTCATCATCCTCCTCGTCGTCGTCGTCATCATCTTCATCATGATCATGATCATGATCATCATCATCATCATCATCATCATCATCTCAGTCGTCATCGTCATCGTCATCATTATCATCATCATCATCATCATCATCATCATCATCATCATCATCATCATCATCGCAGTCGTCATCGTCATCGTCATCATTATCATCATCGTCATCATCGTCAACCATGATTACCAACTATGAATCACCAGTGATCACTAATATGTTGGTTGCCGATTATCCCGAACACTAATGTAACAAACCTTCGTCAACCATACTTCACGATCTTGTTTCACCATCAGCATCGAAAATTATCGAGCAACTGGGATCATTATACATGATGGTTGGCTAGTCTTGGTGACCATTGCACAGAAACCAGCATCAACCAGGTTAATAAAACAATCAGCCAACAGTATCGTATACCGGCTTAGTTGTCGTCATCAGTTCTAGTCAACCAAGCATCGTTAGGCAGAATTCATCCGTCTTCATTACCATCATCAATCATACACAATAGGTATCAACCACCACTAACCATCAACTAACCAATCAACCATCCAGTCTTACCCTTTTCTATCAACCAAACCATCATTAAGCCAGGTTAATCATCACTATACCATCACCAACAAGCAGCTATTAACCATCATGAGCGAACAATCATCCATCATCATCAGCCATGATGAGGCATCAAAAACCATCATTATGGCCATTATTGGATGATTATTCAGCATGATCAGCCATCATCAACCATTGTCATCCGTTATCATCCGTCATCATCAGCCATGATTGGTCACTGTCCTCGACGACCTGCCGAGGCATTTGGTGCCACGAGCCGAAGACGTGAAA
>VSDK01005992.1:144469-202384 GCA_009767595.1 Symbiodinium kawagutii
TTCAGCAGGTGCAGCGGCGCCCAGTTTGGTGAAAGTCTGCGCCTGAACGGTGAGAGCTATGATTAGCATTGATGAACCGTTATTAATCATAGTAAACCATGGAAAATCCCATGTCATCATGTCTATATCATTCTTGTTGGTTTTTATTGGTTCTCATAGCCCACTATCAACCATGACTGTCATCATAGCAAAAAAAGTTGATTTATCATGATGGGGCCTTAGTTGGTTGGTTAGCTACTAGTTTCTGACATTTGGTGGTGAGTCAAACGGAAATCATGATTCAAGGATGAATTGGTATTGAACCAGAAACATTCAATGATATTCAATGGTCAGCTATGCCTACTGATTAACGATCTGTAGCAGATAGCAGGAGACCAGAGTGATAGTGGGAAATACGCACCAATAGCAATCAACCAGCAGGTCAATAGAGGGTAGTAATAGACGATTGACCATGGCTACTAACAGTGTTCATAGGGGATACAAACCAACAATCATGGCTAACACTGGGATTAGTACGGGCTAATGATAGCTATCAGTGATTCATGTTGGTTTATACCTCTTGATCATGCTTCGTGATGGTCAAGAAAGGTAAAATATGGTTGATCAAAAGCTGGAAGCCAGAATGTTCATCTTGGCACATCTCTATCGCAGTTGGTTGTTAGTCACCAGTACATATGAAAAGGATTGATGTCTCTAGATAGGAGCACCATTGATGATGATATATTTTCAGTAGATAGATTATTGATAGAAACCACCATGGTTCCTGTTCATGTTTTTGATGGTCTTAATAAAGATGAGTATGCCTACATCATCTGTTTTGATTACATTGACTATCACAATCCACCGCTTTTAGGCTATGCTCTCTGTGGAAACACCCCACTGGGAACTATCGTGATTGAACCAGTACCGGTATGTTCACTTACTTTTTCGGGACCGTTCGCGGGAGGGCCCTATGGACGACAGGGTGGGGGAGAGCTCCCGGAAGGAGTGTGGAACGGGGACGGGGGAGGGAGGGGCGGACGAAGGGTTGGGGGATCGGTTGGGGGGTGCATTCGGGTTCGCGGATTCTCTTGGTTTTTGCTCATCGCAAACTGGTATAAGACGATTGAGAATCAGTGTTAACGTACATTAAGCCTTAATTTGATGCTACAAATCGGCGTGAACCAGGATTGTTGGCTTGATCATGATTGCTGACCATGTTTGTCAGCATGGAAATTGTTGGATGGCTTTGCACCACTTTTAAAATGATGCTATGAACCATTTATTGTTGGATGTTCACGACTATCATTGTTGGCTGGCTATTATCAAACCACCACTGACCATATCTTATGACTATGGTCCAGTGTGGACATCACATTCACCATAATCCAGCAACCATTCTAGCCACAGAATTGCCCCCCATGGCACTGACCATACAACCATGACCATCATTGAATCATGGTAAACGAGCTAGCCAGCCCTGCTGTTGTTGTAAACAGCTGACTGCGACTAGCCACTACTGCGCTAATCATTATTTTCATTCAATGGTGGTACTTACAAACCATCCAAGTTCATAGAAATTGTCAATAGGGCCACAGGGAAACCGCCAGTGACCTGGAGGTACAACATGGCGAACTGGACACCCATATTCACTAATAATGACTAATAATGTCACGTTATGGTTGCTCATAAATATTGCACCATGCTGAACCATAGTCAATCCATTACTGACCAGTACTGGTATAGTTTTGCTTACCGTCATTGAACCATTACTAACCCTCTCCTTAACCATTGTTGTTGGTTCTTTTGCACTACTATTGTCTACTACTATGACACACACATCATTAAGGCAGCATTGCGCCCTTAACTAATCATCTGAACCTGTTCACCTTTTCGGTAGAAAAGGTTATTTCATCACCGTCAGATAGCCATTAATCACAGCTGTTATTAGTCATCATCCATTAGCCATCACCCAGTAGCCAACTCACAAACATCATTGACTATCAACCATCTATCACCAGCAAGGGTTCACCCTTCTTCAACCATCAACCAACCACCAACGATCAACGAACCGCAAGCATCAACCTGCCATCACCAATCTGCCGTCACCATCGCCAGGGCCCCAGACCCTGTCCGGAGACCTGGGGAGTGGCGAGTGGCGATGGACCAAAGTGTTGACCTGTGAATCAACTGCTTCATGATGGGTGGTTGATGTTCAATGGTTGATGATTCTATGATGCTTCATGATGGTGGCTGATTACATAGATATTTAATGGATAGTTCATGATGGTTTATGATGCTTGATGGTTTGAAAACATTAGTTGATGGTTCGTTGCTGGCCGATGAAGGTTGATGACTAGTTGAGAATTGGTTGATGGGTAGTTGATGGTATATGACGGTTGGTTGATGGTTCACAAGGGCAGATTGATGGTTGATACTAGTGGATTGATGATTACTTGATGAATGAGCTGAATCGATGGCGAAGAAGTGGATTGATTGACGATTAAATATACTCGAGCAACAGTGACTGTTCAAAGTGATCAGCAAGAGATAGTGCTTGTTGATGATTACTGGTGGTTTACTGATCGCTGATTGGCTTGTGACTGATAGCCATGAACTGGTGAGGGTGACCGCTGGTGCAGACCAGGAAGGATTTACAACAGTTCATGATTTTGGTAGATTGGTGTTTCGGTGATAGTTGGTCGATGGAAGATTGACGATTGATAACTAGCAGGAGTGAGCCTGAGACCAGCAACGGTGAATCATGGTTGATGATTCTTGATGATTGACTGACGGTTACTAAGTAGCACTAGTGACCGTTGACAATGACCAGTGGCTAAGAATACCCTCCGGGAAACTAACATGGACCCCACCAGAAGGGTATTCCAGCAGGAAACTGGTCATCCAACGCCTACAGAGCTCAAAGAATGGTGAGATAGGGACTTGACCGTACAATGGCCACAAATGTTGGCAACATACATGGTGAAATAAAGGTTTCATGGCCAAAAGGTGGTGAAACGACGTCAAAACACGGTTGGATGTAAATCATTAGAACCGTTAGAGGTTAAGAACCCCAAGAGGATATAACCATGGGAGCTTAGATCTAAATGAAGCCCATGACACCAGGTTGCTCACATCCCATGGCGACCGAAAAAACTTCCAACTGGGGCGAGGTTCGGCCAGTGTTCTACTGTTTCGTTGGTATCATAATCTAGCTGATGATAAGTTATCCCTCTTATTCTCTTGATCTAATGTCGCTATTTAGGCATGGTCTTGCGAGTTGAATCTAGGTTTTGATCGCCATGTTCACAATTTCATAGACCCAATAGCCACATTGATACCCATCTTTCCGATTCAATTTTTCACCAATACCATGGATCTATCCGCTGGTATTGGGTATTGCTTATGAACACCAATACCTCTGGATCCATACCCATTGAATCATATGAGGGTTTCTCAAGTCATAGCGCACCCCCCAGTTATCATCTAATATTAACCATTTGTAGTAATAAACCATCCATAAGTTTGGGGGTTCCCAATGACTTGAGAAATCCCCATATGCACCAATACCCATGAACCATTGGATCCATAGCAATACCAATCTGAAACTGTGAATCATGACACCAATCCCATGGATCTATCTTGGATTGATATCCAAAACCCAGTGGATTCATAGCCTACCCTTCCAGTTACCAAGCTATTTGGTGGTTTTTCAAAATAGGGGACCCAAAAAATGGTTGGTTTACTATTGTAAATGGTTGATATTGGATGATTTGGTGGTACCCCTATTTTGAGAAACACCCATTTTATAGGTAACCATCCCCAAACAACAGCAGAAACCCGCTGGTTCCCTACTTCTCATGGCCACTGGCAGCCCTTGGATCCACATCTGCCCAGCCTCGCACCCGATGGATCGCTCCTGCGTGAGGCCTCCACCGCGCCTTCGGACGGCGCCGCCATTCCGGGGCTGCCGCACCCGGTGAACGGCACCTTGCGCTGCACACGCTGCGTGCACCGTGGCACCGCAGGGTGCCGGTGGTGATGAAGCGCTCCGTGACGCAGGTGTTGATCGCAGTTGTTGGTCATGTTTGGTGAGAATCATGGTTGATAAAAGGGTTGATAGTTGGTTCATACTGGTGGTTGATACTGGTGGATTCTTGGCAATGGTTATATTGGTGGATATCAGGCTTAGTGCCGGCTGATGTTGGTGAATGAGGGGCAGAACTGATTGCTGAAGGTTGTTATTGGTTGATGGCAGTTCATAGTAGTGGTTCATAGCAACGGCTAGTGATATCGGTTTAAAACCACTGTTGGATAAAAAGTTTGATACCGGTAGATACAACGTTCAGTAATGGTGGATCTTGCTTGATACCGGTTTATACTGGGATGGAGAAGGGTCATAGCCTGGCTCATGCTGATTACTAAGGCATTCATGTGGCTGTTTCTCAAAATAAGGGTACTCCCAAATCATCCATTAATATGTATAATAGACTACAGTGTAAGGAGAGTCGGGAAGCCACGCCAAAATTGGCAACGTCCCACAAAAAATACGCTTATGAACATATTCTTACCGGTCACACTTATATGGGCACAGTTCATGAAGACAATAGAATATATAACGTTGCTTTGTTAAGACAATTTTGACGTTCCTTTGGTTGTGACAACGCCTCCCAGCACAGCCGGCTAGGTCGAAGCGAGGTCAGGCTGGAAAAAAAAAGAATTAACCAACCGTAGCTTTGGGCCAAGGGGGGTTCCCTATTTTGAGAAAAACCCATGTGAAGATGGACAGATGATATAATGAAGTCAGTCGTTGAAGGGCTACCAGACTGGTGTTTATGCAGGTCCAAGACCCAAAGCTGAAGATGTCCAGCCATAGGATGCAGCAGATGTGCAAGGAGCTTCGATCCTGTGTTTAATCATCTCAGAACAAACAACTTTCTACTGGTTGTGAAAAAGCAATACAGCAGTTGGTGAGTTCATCATTGATTACATACTATGCTTACTATCATTGATTGACGCTTAGTAATGGTTACCCTCGCCTTTTGGCTGGCATAAGATTTCCAGCATTCAGAATTGAGCCCTTGAACTTCGATGGGGACACTGATGGGAAGTGGAGGGAGGGTGCCCACAGCGCAGGTCAGTCACATTCCCCGGAGTTTCTTGCTGTGTTTGGATGGCTACGGGAGAGTTTTTCTCTTGAAGTTGAGAAAGATAATTGAAGAAGAACTAGCACATATGAATCGAAGAGCCATCAACTTGCTTACCTAAGTTTTTTGATGGAGGAGTGAATTATTCATCAACTTATTTATCTCAGTTGTTGTTTTTATTTTCCACATGTTTTGATTCTCGTAAACTTGACGATTTTGGTGTGCATTGATGCTCGATGTCTTGCTGGCTCCCCGCAAAGTGGCATCCTTTGGTGACAGGTTGGCAACTACATCATTCAACTGTGTACTGTTTGTCCCTTGGCCTTGCTTCTACCTCGACTTCAAGGCTACCCAGGGTACCACACTCGACCAGTATCGGACCACCAACCTCTTCCTGCCGCCCAGGCAAATGCAGATACTTCGCTGGGCATCCCAATGAACCATGCTGCGAGGAAACGATGGGAGATGGGGTTGTTCAATGATGATTCGAAGTGGACGATGGTATGTGTGGTTGGTCACTAATATCATTAACCAACTGTGACATACCATGCGTAAATTCAATGGTAAATCAAGAGTTGACCATTCACAATGGGTTTGCGGCTTTGCGGCTGCGCGAGGGTCTCTCCCTATGTAGGGCAGCGGCAATTGCGTGTGCCCTACATTATTAATCAAGGACAATGACCTTGAACGAATGGTGGAAACAGCAATGAAAATGAGCGACTGATCCACATGCTATGGGTTGGGACATTTGTATGTCCATGCACGATTGAAGTCATGGCATGTTTTGCCATTGACATGGAAGTAAGCCCAGAAGGTCGCACAGACAGCTTGCTGGTTACGTAGTCAAGCACGAGACGTGACCCCAACAACTGGAATGCTATGACCAAATCTGCACAGACCCCGCCCTTTGGCAATGGACAAGGAATTCGGCACCTTAGATTTTTCTTTGATGAATCAATGATTGATGTTGCTTCGTTGTGGCTTATACTGATGAAATGAGTGAAAAACTCTTGTTGGGAGGTTCAAGCATGTGACCCCTAGGCTCTAGGTAGAGCTACCGAGTTTGTAGCAGGGTTGATAACCAACCAGGGTGGCAACTGGCAGGCACGTTTTCCTTGCTAAGGCGGCTGTTGTTCAAGGTGTGTGTGACCATTGTGGGGCTGGGCGTAAATCTTTTGCAGCATTCCAATGGCTATGTAAATGTGCCCATTGACATTGTGGTCATTTATGAGGAATATCTACATACCTTTATTGGTATTACGTTACTTTAATAAATAAATTCATACACACATATATATATATATATAAATATATATATGATCTACATACATACTGTAAACAGATATACTTAATCTACTTAACGCAGTTTGCATGGGTCCTTCCTTCATGGTCCTGCCCAAATCGAGATACCCCCCAACAAAATTTGCCAGACCTTTCACTGGATTTGCTCATGGCTCAGGTGATGAGATCAGTGTTCCTTGGATGCACCACCCTGGGGACGACAGGTGACCAGCAGCCGGATGAAGCAGCGGTGATCTCGGGATGTAAACCCAAGATGTGCTAATGTTTTTGTTGGTTAAAGCATTAGCACATCTTAGTTTATGTGTACTTGTTAGTTAAGCACTAATGTTAGATCTTCTATTAGTTTAATCTTCAGTCCGTACATTTGTTCTGTGATTGTGGGTTCATGTTGGTTAGAGCTTTCCAATCTTAGCTTAGCTGGTCAGGTTGGACAATTGCCGGCAAGCAATCGAGTTGATGATGCCAGAGTGGACCACGAGAGGGGACTTTTCACCAATACATGACAAGAGGACGAGCAAAAAAGTGCTATTAACTGTATCACAAAAAAATACATCACATGTATATGTCATTGGATGTCAGAATGGTGCTATTTTGTGTTATTTCCTTTGACGTCCAATGACGTATACATGGCAATGACATGAAACTACCAAGAATTATTAAGCAAACTGGTACATAAAACAATTGGTACATAAAACCTGCCCTGCCGAAGTAGATCGGCAGTGGATGTGATCACGATTTGTCCCTCATGTTGCTACGCGAGTTGTGATCTCTGGCTTTTCGACGGCGCAGCATGGTCGATGGTTGGGTGATTGTCGTGTGTGTGGGCTGCTTTTTGTTGTCGTTCATTTCTGCTTGGGCATACCGGTTACCCACATGACTCGTGACTTCAAAGAACTTTTGGGATCCAAACAGCAGCAGAAAAGCCGTCCATCAACTGCTGAGTAGCAAGGCATAAGCGACAACAACTTATCAGCCAACATCAAGCCGAGGAGTGCAGGTAAGTACTCATTTCTTTTGGGCATAGTAACCAACAACAACAGCAACCATCATCAACAACAACAACAGCAACAACAACAACAACAACAACAACAAAGACCCTACCAAGACAAGAGCAATGTATAGGCGAGGATAGGCCCTGGTTGACAAGGTTTTGAGCTGCAGGATTTTTCCCATCGTATGACAGCAGGGGGGCGATGAAATGATAGTTGCATCTGGGGGTATCTCGAAGTCCAACCTCCTCCCTAAAAAGATTAGTTTTTCGACAACCTCCTCCCTGAAAAGATTGTTTTTCCCATGTTTCTCCCTTTACTCAGGGCATTCCCCTGCTTGGTTGGAAGCTGCTACCGTAGACCCAGAGGCTGTGACTTCGTTGAAGGGCACCACCTGACCTTTGGGTGAGCCCGGCCCTGGCGTGGTGAGCCCAGGAACTTGCGTAACGTGCAGATCTCCGCCTGTAAGGCTGGAACTGTGGGGCGGCGGCTTCACCTATTGGCGATTGGGTGCGACTCTTAAGCCTATGAAGATGACAATATGACATGAGAAGCAACAACCACAGTGATGATGATGAGGATGATGATGAGGATGATGATGAGGATGATGATGAGGATGATGATGATGATGATGATGATGATGAGGATGATGATGATGATGATGATGATGATGATGATGATGATTGTGATCATTGTTCTTCCCTCTACTTTTATCATGGAAGTCAATATTTTGTCTATGAAAGCAGCTGAACTGAACCCGTCAGATTGTTGCTGTTCACCAGCATCAACCAAGTCATCCATCATGAACGTTACACCATGTACCAGCCATTGATTAACCATTAGTACCCATCAACTTTTCACTACTTGACTACTTCACCACTAACTAACGAGCTTATTGAACATCATCAACCAGCTTCAGCTTATTGGCCATAATCATGAGTATTAACCATTCTGAGCCAGTCTTAACCATCATGTACTAACCATCACTATTGTCCTTGAACCTAACGAGCTTTTTTAGCTATCATGAAGAATCAATCAAGACTAAGCATTACCATTAGCCTTGATCATCATCAACCAACATTGTTCGTAACCATCATCTAATAACCATCATTAATCATCATTAACCAACATTAACCATCATTTGCCAGCATCAATCACTATTCACCATGGTCATTAACATTTATTTAGCGTCACTAGCCATCATAAACCAGCTTATTGAACAGCTTATTTGCGACCATCAACCATCATGAACCATCATTCACCACCATTCACCACCGTTAACCATCATTCACTATCACTAACCATCACTAACCATCACCAACCATCACCAACTATGCTGAAAAATTACTACTACCCTCCACGAATTGCAGGGGTTGCAGCTCGTGCAGGGCATCTGGGCCACTGGCAGTGGCAACACTTCAAGGCTGTCGCAGGCCCGGCCGCAGTGGCCGGTGGCTGTTGTCCTAGTTCCCTACTGGTGGATGATCTGGTGGGTGATTGTTTTTCTTGGTTGTTTGATAATGGTTTTGTAATGGCTTGTAATGATTTACAATGGTTTACAATGGTTTATAATGGTCTATAATGGTATATAATGGTTTATAATGGTTTATAATGGTTCATAATGATTTATAATGGTATATAATGGTTTATAATGGTTTATAATGGTTCATAATGATTTATAATGGTTTATAATGGTCTTTAATGGTTTATAATGGTTTACAATGCTTTATAATGGTGTTTAATGGCTTATAATGGTTTATAATGGTTTCTATTGGTCTATAATGGTATATAATGGTTTATAATGGTGTACAATGCTTTATAATGATTTATGATGATTGATAATGGTTTATAATGGTTTATAGTGGTTTATAATGGTTTATAATGGTTTATAATGCTTTACAATGGTTTATAATGGTTTATAATGCTTTATAATGGTTTATAATGCTTTATAATGGTTTATAATGGTTTATAATGGTTTATGATGGTTTATACTTGATACTGGTGGGTGTTTGACATTTGGTTTTATAATGGGTTATAATGGCTTAAGAAGGTTCTGATGGCTTAGAATGGCTTATAATGATCCACAATCATCAATGGCTTGTAGTGGCCTTATAGCTGTCAAAACTGCTTGTAACGGCATTATCATGTTTAATGATGGCTTGATCATGGTGAATAATGCTTAATTATCGTCAAACAACTACTGGTTGGTTGCTGGATTTAGCCAGTGGAAACCACGGGACAACAGTCAATACTACCAGAGACTTGGTAGACTCTGGGGGCTTGTCCAGCTGCATGTGGCCCAAAATCAAGCACTAGAAATGACTTGCTAGTGCTTGGTAGTGGTAACTATAAAAGTATTAGTAGTGGTTCACAATGATTTGCTAATACTGTCTAAATCATGATTGACTAATTATGTCTTAATAACGATTGACCAATGATGACTAAATATCGCATGAAAAATTGTACCTACTTTTGTTATTATGTAATGGTAAATAGCCGTAGATCATGGTTGATGATTAGAACTACAATCATTAGTGACCATTATTGTTGTCTAATACTCAACCAACTGATATAATGGACCAAGAATGCTGGTACAAAACAGTGGTGTAGTTTAACCATGATTAAGCATGTACTAAGAACCAATCTGTTGGTGATGATATACGTATTCCTGTTATTACTGGTTCGTGCTGTACTTTTTTGCGGGTTTTTGCAGTTTCTTCACTGTTTTGTCGCTGGTTATTGCTGTTTTTTTGCTGTTTTGTTGCTGGCTATTTCTGGTTATTGCTGGTTGTTGCTGGTTGTTGCTGGTTGTTGCTGGTTTTTGCTGACAAACAATCCCAGGTAGACCCAGCCACAGCAGCCACTCCTGGCAGGGCTTTCGAGAGGTGGATCATGTGATCATGCAACTGAGCTGCATTAGAGAGTACAATGGTAGTCCACGATGGTTGGAAACAACGACCATGGGACTCTACTTATATGAGAACGAGTCTAAGATTGGGTAAGGGTGTGACTAAGACGAGTTTATAGTGATGACTATTCTAGTCCAACTATGGAAATAACCACAATCGGACCATCGGACTACTCTATATTGGATAACTATATATGTAGAACAGCATAGTGGTACTATAACTACCAACTACAAATGGATATAGCATCCGAGATTCCACAGCCCAAGCATCGATGAAACATGTACACAGCTTCAGCCATATTTTCACCCTTGCTTGCAAGAGTGATAACTACCATATATACTTCAAGGAACAACTCCATGCCAACTACATATTGAACGATTTGTGACAACTATATGGAATATATAGGCAACAAATTGGAATAGCGATACTGTAACTATGATGATGGAATATATATATATATGATAAGTATATAGAATCTCATGGGTACGATAATGGAATTGTATTTTGATGATGGTTTGGTATTGCTTTGAACCATGGTACCATGGAACTTTATAAAACTAAGATCATAGTAGTTGTGTTACTATTACAAGCAAGGGTTGTTACCAGTACATATGCCATATTATACAATGATGGTGGAATATATCTGTAGAACGGCTTCAAGATGGGCACATGACAATGCTTGTATGATAACGGACATGCATCTGACCTATGAGAATGTGGATATGAGAATGGATGAACCAATGGTATTGGATTATGGTGATGAGGATTATTCTTGGGTATGACTAAGAGCTGTAGTTGAGTATGGTTAATCATGCTTACCATTGGACTACCAACTATAAACTCCATTATCCAATAGCTGGGACTGGTTGATGCTTATAGTGAATTGGGGATGGTCATCTTGATGATTCTGGTTGGGCATAATCTGAAAAACGCTTTGGTAAAATGCCCACTATGGTTGAGCTCAACTATTTGATCACTCGATTGTTGGTGTTTCCTCGCTCTTGGAAACAACATTGTTGCAAAGGTGTAGGCTGATTCAATATACGAGGCGTTCTGATTCTGGGGTTTGCATATATACAATTCTATACATATGAGGATGCCTTTGTGTCGGCGTGTGCACACACACAAATACGCATGCAAGCATTCACACGAATCAGACATGTACACACAATACAAAGCTATACATTTTTACATTCTATGTACATTTGCAGGCGCGGGCACACACACACACACTTTACATATCACCTGGATTCAGCCATTCAGACATTTTTTTCGCATCAAATCATCCAGCTATGATTCGAAGTGCTGATCGGGCAAGCAGTCCCTGAGGATCTTCACCTCTGCTGAGACGCGAACCTTCTTGGGGTGCGCTCGCCAATCCTCGTGCTCGGCGTTCAGTTGATGGGGACCCTCATTTGGTAGCGGTCAAGACATGTCAAGATGCTGATTGAGTGGATTCTTGTTGATTGAATGGTGGAGTTGATGAGTGGTTCATTTCGGATTTCCATTCAATAGTGGTAAACAATGGCGGTCAAGTGGATTCTTTACCAATTGACCCAATTGTCAGCCATTGTTTCTTACTATTAAATGCTCGTAATAGATACAAATGGCGTTTTGCAGTGGATGAAACAACATCAGCGCATTTGTCAGCAATTTGTATCACCAAGCATCCATGGTTGGGTATCAGAGATGTCACTCGCTCTGCTGATCCTCCCTCTAAACGAAGTGACCAACTGAAATCCCTGCATCGGTTGCCAATGATGGGTAATCATTGCACCTAGTTGCACCCTGTCAATATCCCCTCATGAACGATGACAACCATGAATAATCACTGTCATTCATCAACCCTTCCAATCATCAACCATGGCCATCAACCAATTTAGCCGTCCTAAGCACTTAAACAAGTTTATCATCATGGTCATCGTGGTTGTGAATGGTGAGCATTGGTGAACATCACCAGCTTAGCTCACCAGCTTGACTAACCATCATTAGCCAATAGCATCCATGACTTGACAAGATTGAAGGCCATCGTGGAGCATAATCAGCCAACACGTGCGGAGGAAAGCACCAAGCCTGCGACACGCGCCGCAGGTACGCTCGAATGCTGGACGAGCCTGATGAGCGCTTGTTCCCAGGTGCCGGTTTCGGGCCATGGTTGCACGCAGGGCCTAGGGATTTGCCCATAAAATGGTGGTACCAACATGTAGCAACGAACCATTAAAGTTGATAGCCATCACTGATATGGAAACTAACCAGCTATGGGGGTACACCAGTATTTATGGGCGAACCCATAGGATTGGATGATAAGGGTGAGAGGAGAGCAACCAACAATCTTGGGTTTCGCAATGCTTTTCATGTTGTGTGACGAGATTTGGAAGACAAATGGATCAGAATCTTTTCTCGATGGATACTTATCAAGTATCATCAGTTCTCGCTATTGGTTTTGATATCAATGATAAAACTCCATCAGGTATCGCAATACACAAAAATATATGAAACCTTGTTTCAAAACACTGGCCGGTGTCCGAGTATTAACAGCAAGCGCCCTTTCCTAGGTATATATCGCTATGGATATGATGATAGTCGTCAACCGGACACACTGTAGTGAGGAAATTCTTGTCATACAACTGCTCCCAGCAGCAGCGGGGCAACCACATTACGTATCTCATTGGGATTAATGAAGGGCTTGCAAAAGGACTTAATCGTCGTCACCATTACTGTCAGCACCCACGTCCTGTTTAAGCAGAATATACCTGCATACTATGTACTGTACTCACATTTCATAGACAGGTCACATACCATGTACCCACGTTCTATCTATTCCTGTACCGAAATATTTATACACATACACATGCACATAACCCTCATACCATAGTATATGCACATATATCCAGTAATACCCCACTGCTAATCATCAAAAAAACTCACCCCAGTAATACCCCATTGCTGACAGAACCATATGTGGTACAAACCATGATCAATCATTCTCAGCCACTACCAAGCATTTTCCAACCATTTGCCAGCCATAGTGATGAACCACTAACCATTCCTATCAACCAACCATGAACCAACCACTAACCAACCACTTGCCAACCATTCTTAGAGATATATTACCAACCATTGACCATCACATTCCCAGATTCCTTGTCCACCTTAGATGCCTTGTCCAGGCATCTGGGGCGAGTTTTCCAACCGCCTGGGTCGAAGCTTCAAGGCTGGCACGGGACGGGTGGCAGCGGTGAAGCGCATGCAGCAACCACCATGTGGAATGTGAATTGGTTGGTTGGTGGCCCAGTTTGATAATGGAATAGCAATTGAGGGAACCATTTCCAATTAGGTTTGTTTAGTAGGGGAGTAGGGCAGTAGTGAACCCTACCAGTTCATGATGGTTTGTTTAGAAATGGTTTGTTTAGTAGGGGAGTAACGGATGTTAGCAACAATAGTGGTTCAACAACTGCTAATCCAATGGGTTTGTTGTACATTCTGGATTGTTTGGTTGGTGGTTCCAAACATTTTTATGGGGAAAGCATGGGATTTTCTATGGTTTATAGTGGTTATCTATAGGGGGTGACCCACTATGGCTAGTCGGTGGTTTGAAACATTCTAATTCTGTCTAGTAATCATTAGCAAATGGTTGGTTGACTAATATTTTTCATAGGGGTTGAAAGCACGAACGAGTTTGTCCATAGATGCTGGCTTCTTTTCATAGGGAACCCCCAAAGTTCCGGATCGTTTATTGCTATAAATTAAATGGTTCATAAACTGGATAATTTGGGGGTACCCCTATTGTAAGAAACATTCAAACAGTGGTACCAACCAATCAAAAATGATCATTCTTCATAGGGAAACTGCCAGTTTTGGGGTGCGCGCCATTTATGGACAACCCCAACTGCTAAATGATTCTATCATGTCAAAAAAAACGCTACTCGATATAACTATCATTGACCATCATGGGAATAGAACACTGTTAAACATAGCAACTGGATATAACCACTAGACACTTGCTCTGGTCAATTGACCGTTCGTGTGGCTACTTTCCAGGGTCTCATGTCAAATTAATCTCTGGAAATGCAAGAGTTGAAGCAGCACAGGAAGATCAGCAATTGTTGGTCACACATCTTTGTCAGCATCTATGCCTCAAAAATTCCGATTGAAATGCATCATGGACGTATATTAATCGTTGTATGGCTTCTAGTAGTATACTAGTTATAACTTATAATGGTTGACCCTATGATTACCAGTACCACCTCATGATTATTCAATCATGCAGCCATTCATATCAAACCATCTATGAAGCAACTCCACTGGCACGCAGGTCCACTGGTTGAAGCATTGCTCCGTGCCAGTGGTCCGGATGCCTGGAAATTGTCGAACTGGGTGCGATCAGCCGAAAGATTGGAGGATGCAAAACTGGAGATCAGTTGTACATTGGTTAGTTGATTGTTAAGGTTAGCAAACATCGTCTTTCAACTGATCAGTTCTATTACTTGAAGGGTTTTTATCAATTTATTATCATCCGCAATGATGGTCATTATTCATTATTCACATTTCATATTGGAGGTTTGATGGTGGTTTGCAGCAGTTGATTATGTTTAATTAAGGAAGGCTTTTGACAGTGGTGAAAAAGTGGTTTGTGATATAGATAACGTAATGATTATTGGTAGATAGTGATGAATAATGATCAGTAATGATAGTAATGGTTAGTAGTGGTTGATCATCGATAGTGGTTGCAAGTGGAAAACAAATGAGAATTGTAGTGAAGGTGCAGCTTCATCATAGTTGATTGCGATTAAAAGTGTTAACATCAGTTGATACTGGTGAATCTGTATATTGTAAACGTGATGCAGGGAGTGTTCATGATATTCTCCAATACAGACGTTCGGGGCTGAGTATCGAAAGGGATTGTTTTCCGCCCTTGAGACATTCGTGTGCTCGGATCATTGTTGATTGGGAGTTATTAATTGAGCTATAAATAGCTGGGGTACTTTTTCATTACAACGGATTAAGCAACCTGTTCCAACCATGTGGTTGATCTATTTGCAAATCATCCCCCTGTTGTAGCTGCTGGTTTTTTTCGTGTACCATGTGTTAAACTATCCTGTTAATGGAAGATCAGCTCTTCGGAGGTGGATGAAACCAGTGGGTTTCCTTACTAAAGATGCTGATTTTCCAGCTATGCAGGTCATCTACCAGAGGGTGGCTGTTGTTAATCATATGTCAATGATTATTAATGCATGCGGAAAAGCGGAAAAGTGGTAATTAACTGGGATGATTAACCGGGATGATTAAGGGTTATCAATGGTTATACTTGAATGGTAGTTGATAGATTACTGATTAATTAGGATGATTAACAACTGGTAGTTCAACACTGTTAACTCCTGGTCATTAATCATATAGTTAACTGGGTCTTTGAATGGGTTAATTCGCTGGCTGGTCGTTGGGAGGTGGTTGGGAGGGAGTGATTTGGAGCCAGGGGTATCCTTATAGCCCTGTGAAGGGGGAGCCACCTGGAAGTCGTAACGACGTCCAACCGCAATAGTGGATCTGGCAACTAAATACATGCTGCTTGGTGGTTTTAAACATTTCTTATTTTCCCAGTAATTGGGATGGCTTATGGACTAATATCTTTCATAGGGGTTGTAAGTACCACTAGGCAGATATGGTCAAAACCGACTGGTGGATGGGTGTTACCAGCAGCAACATGATCTACTTTGCTGCAATCTTGTGGTTCATTTCGGACTCTGGAGGAGCAGACACCATAACCAGCAACAACAGCGGCAACAAGAAGAACAACAACAAGTGGTGGTTTCTCAAGCCATAGGGAGCCCCAAAAATGGCTGGTTTTATTACTATAAATACTTCATAATGGATGATTTGGGGGTACCCCTATTTCAAGAAACACCCAAGTAAAAGAACATAACTCCAACAGCAAAGACGCAAGACATCTACAAAATCAACCAATTGAACAGAAACGACAGGAAGCACCCAAGATACCCAAGACATAGACCCAACAAAGTGGTGGCTTTTTCGTGGCAGGTTAGGACCTTAGGAGTTGCAGGAGCCCCAGGCTCGATGGATCGGATCCAACCAGCTAAGGCCAGAGCCGACCACATCCGCAACCCGCAGAACGAAGATGAGCCGGTTCGGAAAGGCAAAGATGGACAGGAGTGCCGGCTCAGCTGGATCCTTCAGGCCGGCCCAAGTGGCATAGGACTTGGTGAACCAGGATTTTGTTCAGCAAGTTGTATGCTTATTTTCGATCAGTTATGATTTTTCGTGGTTTCCGGATATTTTCCCTGTGAACCAAATGGTCGAAACTTTGGTTGATGGTGTTATTCTTCATTTGAATTTGTTACAATTGTGGTGTTTTTAAGCTTCCAGATTAGTTTGCCAGAGAATAACAGTTTGCATTTTCCACCTCTATTGCCAGTTTGTGTGAAACATCATTGTGGAAGGTTTCTTACCAACCGTTTCCCTTGCTTATGATGAACCAGGAGCAACAACCAGCATTGAACATGACTAATCATTTCATTACCATGCCTTTTGGACGAACGTTGGCCATCATTGAGAATCATGGATCATGATTATTGACCATCATTGGAAGCCATCATTGACCAGCCCCCGGCAAACAGTCATGGTCCATCATAATTCATTTGCATCCAGTACTGTACTAACCAGTTTTTCTGACCCATTACTGAAAACAGTACCATTCATGATGAAGCACCGTGAACCCACCATAGTTGAACATTAAACTTGGTGGATTTCCATCATGTTCATCACACCAACCATAGTCATCCACTCAGTGTGAACCATAATTGACCACAACTGACCGTCATGTGGTTCCCTATGGTTGGTAACAGTTGACAATCGTCAATGACAGTTGTGATCATGTCGATGTACGAACTCACCAGCTGCAGGTTTCACCTTGGAAGATTGTGAACTTCAGCCCCAGGCAGCTAAAATCCGAAGTGTTAATACATGTTCAATGTCTCCTGTAGGAATATATAGGTTTAAGGGTCATTCTGCGACGAAATCACAGTTGCACATTTTAATCGGAAAGACCATCCGGCCTCTGTTCGTGATGCTCGACTTACGGCGGCGCACTGGCACTGAGCCAAGCACCTGGGCGAGCAAGAGGCAGCGCAGGTAAAGTCACTGGATTGATTCAATCCGGACGGGCCGGAGTTGTTGGTTCACTTGCCTACAGATTTCACACATTGGGCTGCACTTCATTTGGAAGCTCATTTGCCTTGGAACAACTGGCAGCGCTTGCTGAGCATCTCCTGTCATGACACGCACCTTGAGCCTGTGGACCTGTCGCACGAGACCTACCGCTGCAGGGCTTTGGCCAAGCATGGTTGCACAAGCTGAACAACTCCAAGCTGGTTTCGGAGTGTGCTTCACATCCTTACAGCGACCAACGCCAAGGAAGCCACTTCTGTCAAGCCAGCAAAAGGGCATTTTGTGATGCACCACCTCTCCTGCGCGCTAAACAGGGCGGACGCTCGCGGTTTCTGCTATGCATGTTGAAGCACCATTTGAAGGCGGCGAAGCTTCGCATGAAGACAGCGTCAAATGGCAGAACTTGCGTTCTGTTGGCTTCTTGTGGTCAGTGGTTACGATGAAATTATCATGGGGATATCCGTACTACATAGGCAACATTTTTACAGTCCTAGATCTTTTCAGCAGTTTCATGCCACATACCATTCTTTCGCTCCCATTTTCTTTCTCCCCCTTAGCTTTCGTTCAACCCTCATTGTTCCTAACAAAACGGAACTGGTATCAACCATCAACCACCAATAGCCAACATAGTGTACCATGATTACTGTTGATTGTTACCCGCTCATTATCGTAATCATTGTTTTACAGCTACAGTTACCAAACATATTTAACCATTACCAACTTGGCAACTGCCATTAACCACCATCAAGAGCCATTAGGTATCATGAATAATTTACACAATCCGCATTCAACAATGATACTCATGATTATTTATTATCAACCACTGTTAAACATTTTTTCTTAATCAAACATTTTGCAACCACTATCAGCAGGTAAAAAATTGAGCACTCTTCGTAAGCCATTATGGGACCACAACACATCATTATTGATCAGCCAATATTAGTCATTTTCACCCAGTGGCGAACCATCCTTGATCATCACTACTATTGACCACCAGTTCCGGGTGATCGTTCACCTTTCTGGCTTCATCACTGACCACCGGAGTCATTCGCAACTCTGAACCAACTGCTACTAATCATTGCTGACAGTAATTAGCCACTCTGAACCATGTAGTGATTAATGGTATCTTGGTTAAAGTGGCTAATAATCGTTTTGAATCTCTAAAGACCAACTGATGACCATGAATCAATTCAGGAATCACCAAAGTTATGTCTTAGTCAATAATGCTGTCACTACAGTCATTATGTATCACAATAGTTGTCTATTATTCAACTAATGATCATTCATCAGTTATTTGTTATTATCATCATAGTAATGATTATTGCCATTTAGCAGCTATAACTAAATGATCATTTAATCATTTAATCAATAATAGTTGTTTAATAATATTTGTTTATGAGTACTAACCCATGATGATTTATCCAATAAAATCGTGCTGTTCATCACTGACCTGGTCATCCACCACCACCAGCAGCCCACGCCGCGTGTGTTGAGGAGCTCCCTGGCTCCGTGGGAGAACGTCTCTGCCGCTTCCTGTGGTCCGAGCGCGACGAGGCACGCGGAACGGCGACACGCCGGGACGGCAGCCGGGGGGTTCGACGGGTCCGCAGACGGGGAATCCCAAGTTGGTATGGTTGGTATGATTAATATGATTGGTCTACTACATTGGTTTATTCTGATTATAGGTTTTACTATGATTGGTCTATGACTATCAATGGTTCATATGATTGGTTTGTTATGGTTTATAATGATTTGTTTATTCCAAATTATAGGTTTTACTTTGATTGGTCTATGACTATCAATGGTAAATATGATTGGTTTATTATGGTTTACTTTACAGTAAATGCGGTTCATAAGCTGGATGATGTGGGGTACCCCTATTTTGAGAAACCGCAATTTGGTTTCCAATGAAATTGGGATATCCCAATGCTTAACCTCCTTGAAAGTTGGCGGTGAAGACGATATGACAAGAACTGGGTAGTAGTTCACACCCGAACCGTTCAACTTGTTCGGTTTGATATATGTGGGATGCTCACTGAGCGTGCGAAGATTTGACCCAGAGCTGAATGGCGAAATGTACGGTCGAGCATTCTTGTTGCTTGCTCTCATCGATAATGCTTGATACTGTGGCAGTGCTGGATGATGATGATGATGATGATGATGATGATGATGATGATGATGATGATGATGATGATGGTGGTGGTGGTGATGATGATGATCAATTAGTTCCTGACATAGCAAAGCTGAACAGGAGTTAAAACTTATGAATGTTAAGACGATGAAATCAACTGCCGCAGAATTCACGGTTGATGTACCACAAATCTATTCATGTTTATTTAATCCTGGAAGATTTGATTGCTGATTGACTGGTTGATGGCTGGTGGTTTTAAACAGTTGATTAACCAGTTAATCAACCATCAACCAACCAGTTGGTTTAGAACCATCAACCATAATTTCCAACCATCAACCATCAACCAGTTGGTTTTAATCAGTTAATTGACCAGCTGGTTGGTAGATAAATCTTGCCATGGTTGGTTGATTTGACTTTTGTGTTTTTTGTAGTGTGTACTTTGCGGCTCTGTTCCCCATCGACCTGGGCACGCGGACACTGTCGTCTTGGTTGGTTGATTAGATACTGATTTTGAGATGGCTTGCGATCACAAACCACATTAACCACTATCAACAATTTGGTGGTCACCCAGAAAGCCGTCCCCATTGTTCATAATTCACAATACCTGGATGTAGATGAAGCAGAGGAGTGGGACAGATCTCAATGCTGCATCAATCGCTGGGCCAATACACTGCGTCACAGTATTCGCCATCTTGAATATGTTTTGCAAGCTGAGTTAATGCCGCCTTCTTCCCTTCAGCATGTTGCGTCTCTCTACAAGTTGGGGGGAGGTGTCTACAAACAAGGATTTTCACGACGTCCTTCGATGATGAGACAACAGCTCACGATGGACATCGTCAGTCAATATCTTCAAGCTAATCTGAGTAGGGGGAAAACATGTTTCACAACGGTTCCCGCCATTCCGGCATTGGCTTCTCAATTTGATCTCACGATGCCTGTTCCCGAAGCGGACACGGTACAAGATCGTGAACATAGATATCATGTGCGACGTAGACACATCGCTAGAAGCAATGGCTAGAGGCTTACGGATTATTTAGTTCATTGCAGTTGTACTTCAATTGAATTTTCTTTATTTTTTTTGTATTCTATAGTGGTAGTATTGCCTTCCTGCTTCTAGTCGATTCCTTAGCTCTCCTCCGGTCAGCACCTTTGCATGTCCTCAGTTTCCAGCTGTGCGGTCTCTTGGTTATTTTATTTTATTAGGGGATATTTAAATTGATCGTTTGGTTTGATTGTATTTTGTTTTCTTTGGTTTCTCTTGCGACCCGGCTTACACAGAGGATGCGCAGATTGCTGCCTATCAGTAGTTCCTTGAACACGAACAGTCCGCTCCTGCATGCGTGCCGGGGGTGGACGTCCGCAAGCGCCAACCACTATCAACAATCATGGACTCCTATTATATAACGCACCCATTTTTGACCAACCGTTACTGGTCAACCAACGAATCCGAAACCTATCAACAATTTATTAACCTTTCCCCCAATTCACCAACCATTACTGATCAAACGTGATGGATTGATGACAGGAATCATGATGATTGATAGGATCAACCCTCCTGATTGACATGATAGGATTCATGATAGGATCAAACATGAGAGGATTCACACGGATTAACCTCAATTCACCAACCATTCTCAAAACCAGCCGCGCATTAATCCTTTGCTCGCCGCGTGGGCTGTGCAGCTGGCAGGATATCCTGAGAGGCTCTGAATTGGAGCCGGGAAACCCATGGAAACCCGGAGACCTGCAACGTTGGACAAGCGTTGATGACCGACTCAATTGGTTTTTGAATGGTTTGATACAGTATTTGTTTGATTAGTAATTGTTTGACATGGGTTCAGTGTCGATTTGGTTTGAAAATGGCTTTGATGATAGTCAATTGATTAATCATGATTATCAGTGATTTGATTGGTCATTGTCAAGATTGATTTGACAACGATTTAGCATAGGTCGGACACTGCTTCTACACTGAAAAATAGTGGTTTGATCATGGTCAAATCAGGCTCGATGGGGCAAAACACATCTTTGATGATCTTGATGGTAAATAGTGTTTCAGAGGGACAACTCAGCACTGAGAATGGTGTGACCAGCAGTAGCCAGCTATACTGGTTGACATTGAACAGGCACCGGTAAGCGTGAACAACATCATTTACCACCCTCAATCATCAATGGTGAACAAGTGTTAATTTGGTAGACAATCCATCAAAACATGGAGAAGAGATGAGTCCTTTCCACCGATTTCCAAAACCCCTTAGCTGTAGAAATGGTTCAGCCTGGATGGTTTCAGTATCAAGACTTATCAAGGTCCCTGGAGCAAACACAACCACATATGTTCACTACTCGATGTCAATTGACTTCTAAGAATCCAAAAACACAATCTGAAGTGTGTTTGGAAATTGACAAAGATCTGTGTAATGGTTTCATATGGCTTCTCCCTACTGCAAAGACTCCCTGGCAATGATCAAACCAGTCACAACGCTTATGCTGGGGGTGTTGGCTTCGAGGGGCAAAAGATACTCTGCGTTTCGAACCCATCAAGGTTCGAGCCGCGCGTGCGGTACGAGTACAAGAGACCGGCAGAAGAGCCGAGAGAGGTCAGCAGGGGGCCATGTTGTGGGCGAGACGCCATGGTGTGGTGGTGAATGGTAGGTGCATTTGGTGATTCATGGTGAGCAATTGTTTTGCAGAATTGTTTTTTTGATTATATGCCCGGATACCACTATACGAATGACTGGATATGACTCAACACATCCAAATGGGATCTTGTATACCACCACGACATAGTTATTACAAAACAAGTTTTTCTGCACTTGTACATGCTGTAGTATGTATACATGGGAACAGTATCACCTTTGCTGAGACCCTTTGGTCAGACCTCTTTATTCACAACCATGAACTCATAAGTAACATAGTATGTTGCGATTGTGACTATTGAAGGTACTACAATCGTGAATATTTCACCGGTTGATAGGAATCAAAGCTGTATGATTTCTTATCACCACAATACTGCTTATCCCATCACGATGATGATAAACACGTCGCCAATATGGTATCACCAATTTTGGCTACCGCCACTCAGAAAAATATTGGTTTGGCAACACTAATTAGCTATCACAGTCATGTAACAACTTCTAACAACATACTGTAGACGTGAAATAGCAAATGCGATTATTGGCCATTAATGTAATTACAGCCATGAATCAGCAGCTAACCAGCCATTGACTAGCCATTACTTCACCATTGGTCAATATTAGCCACTATTCTTAGCCACTGATTTTTATAATCATGATTGATTCACCACTATTGCATATTCTTCGCCATTGACTTTTATCATTATTTTAAACCGTTATTGTCTTTAGTGTTAAAATCATTACTCATTAACCATTCACTTTTATCATTATCAATTTAACCATTGCAATAACCATTATGATTACTATTGTTAACTTATTAACCATTCACTGAGTAATCATAACCAAGGTATCTTATTATCAATTAATTATTGTAAATCATTGTTAACCATTCACATTGTTACTACTTTAATCATTGTAATGTTAACAATGATTTACACTACTGGCTGATAATTTATCCAATAATTTTAATGGTTATTGTTAACCATTAATTATTGGAAAATTGTTATTACATAATGTTAATATTGTTTATTATTACCTCAATTATAATGTTTAATTATTGCTAACATTACAATAATGTCGATCTAAGCTTTATTATGATACTTAACTAAAATTAAGATAATGATTTGAATTATAATGTTAATTATTATTAGCCACTACAATTCTCATCACTGACCACTGGAATTCCTTGATCCCATTTCTGGCGCCTGCGCTCAGCCAGGCGCCAGCGCTTGCCCTGGAAGATACCAAGAAGGTGGACGGTCGCTCCGCTCCCTGGGTCGAGGGCTGAGTGGTCACGGTGAATGATTGATTTCTTAGGGTTACCGGTGGTTAATGATAGTTAATGATTGTTTGAATTGATTATCAACTAAGTAATTAAGTGTTAGAATAATGATAATCACAAGTAATTGTGTTTGAATTGTTAGTGGTTGCGGTTAAGTAATTATTCCCTAGTTGATTACTTTGTGGTGATCATAGTTGATTGTTATACTTGATTATTTAACAACAACTATGATAATAATAAGTATGACAGCAATTAACTCAAACATTGTTTGAATTTGGTCAATGGATGCACTGACTAGTACTAATCATCATTGATTACTTAGTGGCTATGGGTTAGGTTAGTGATCAACTGATTAATTAGTGCTTGATGGACCACGCATGTTTTGACTACATGTAGGTGATAGGTCTGATGGGGACATGTCTGTATCGTAAATTGAGCTGGAGTTGGACAACCCACCATCTATCATAGTTGCCTATTGAAAAAAGAATCAATGCCACATGATTTTGCCAGATGGGAGTGGGAGTTGACAGTTGCTAGTGATAGATGATTGGCAGTGGGTCAAAACCCTGTACCCCTGGTTCCCCTTCGATTAACTATTGTTTTCCTTATTATTGTTGGTTATTATCCCCCATTTATTGACCCATAGCCATTTATGATCCAAGCCTTTTGACCATGGCGTTATGCCTCTGTTGCACCATGGCGTTATTGAGACATTGGCTACACTCCTTGGGGAAACTAACCTGGAAACAAAGCAGCAGCCTGCACGGTGGATGGCAACCACGCAACCAGGTTGGTTTACCAGAGGGTGCAATTACTGTCATGGTACCCAGCATTTTAAACGCCACACAACCTGCCACAATCCTGAATACAGCTTGTGATGAAGGTAATAACGGTGACTGATCCTTATCATGTTGAAGAAAGACATTAAACATTGACATTTTGTTCATCATCAACCGTCATCAGCCATCATCAACCGTCATCAGCCATCATCAACCATCATCAACCATCATCAATCACGATTATGATCCACTATATTTGTTTATCAACTGTTATAGGATATGTTTGCCGCTTGTTTTTCATCATGAACCACACATTTCATATGATTATTCAGAAGCAACCACTGCACAGACTACTGGAATGATTTAACCCTTTTCAAACCACCAATTATGAACCATTTAAAAGGCATCTGTCTTCTCGCTACCAAACATCATCAACCAGCACAGGCCATCATACACCACCATTGTCAACCATTGTAAACTTACCAATATCAACGAATAGTTTCAACCAGCATTATCAGCTGATAGTATCAGCCGATGAATATCACCAATAGTATCAACATTATCAACCATCAGCAACCAAAACTGTGTAACATCAAGAGTCATCCATTATATGCAAGGATTCTTAGTGGTTTTCTAGGATGAAGGTATCACCAATATCAACCCCTTTGAAACATGATACGGCTATAGGTTAATTTTAATCAACCAACTAATGGAGGATAACAACCAACAATTTCATAGGGAAATTGAGCTGGTTAATGATAGGGGAACCCACGGGGACTAAGGGTGACCCACTGCCATACATCACCATGATCAACGAGCGCATCAGCCGATGGTACCATTCGGCCACCATTCCCGAGCAACTGCTGCCACCATGTGGTGCCAGGATGACGGCAGCCCAGAACGTGACTTTGCGCGCCCACGGCCGGCGTGGCTTGGTGAGGGGTTGTTTCTGGTGAATGGTGGAGGACTGTGCACCATTCTGGTGAACGCCATTTAAATGATGGTTACCCTCCGGTAAACTAAGCTGGCAATTGATTTTGACCATATTTTGTAGTGAAACCCTGGGAAAACACAACCAAATGGTAGATTTGCCATTGCCAGGTTGGTTTGCTAGAGGGTAATTGAATGGTCTTAACTATTCCGGAAAAATAAATAGTATCGGCAAAGAAAAAGCAAATGCTGGTTGATAGTGATGATGCTGGTGAAAATTGGTCAATAATGAGCAACTTGGTAATGGTGTCAAATTCAATATTGATTGATTGGTTAATGGTCGATAATTTATGATTACTGCTATGAATGAAAGTGGTTAGATACTGGTCAACAGTGGTAAGACGGCTAGACAATGGTAAGTCAGATTAGGAAACATTTGGAGTACTTAGATTGGTGAAGTCTGGGTTAATTGTGGACGATTGCTTCACAATTGTTAGTTGACATTGCAATGAACTTGATGTTGGTCAGTAATATTTGTTAATTCGTAACATCCCTATGAACACTATAGCGTTCATGCTTAATTAATGATAACATCATCACTTTATCGTTAACCGTTCATTCCTATGAACACCGACAAGGCTTCTGTTAATCACTATAACTATCATCATGGTTGATGATTCATCACTGGTTAACGAACAACTTCTGACTGCTTCATTACAACACTGATAATGCACAGAGTTAATGGATGTTCATCAACAACGTTTGTTCATTGACAATCCTAAGAACTCTCTAATGCTTGGCTGGCATGATTATTGAATGCTGGTTGATAGTCATTGTCAATCATTAACACATTCATTTGTTCATTAACATTCCTATTAATAATCAATAATCAATATTCAATAAACAATAATCGACAATCAATAATCAATAATCATTAATCATTAATAGATCATTATTTGATAATCATTAACAATCCATCCGTGTCACTCTGTTGCTTCTGCTGGCCATCCCGCAACAACGTCGTGGCATCGAGGCCGGTCCCTTTGGGCACCTTCCAAGATGCCAAACGGGGCAAGGCGCAGCAGCGCATGGGCAGTGGTGGGTTTAGGGACTCACAAGCTTATAGTCATTTGGCTTTGGGTCGATATTGACCAACCAATAATGGGGGGTAATCACCAACAATAATAGGGAAACCAATGGTTAATGATAGGGGAAGCAGGGGTACGGGGTTTTGACCCACAGCCATTTGTTGGGTCAATGGTTATTCATCTCCCTACTCACTCAGCAAAATCTTTTTGCATGGGCGATTTGGGGGTACCCCAATTTTGAGAAACACCCAGTTTAGGTACGATCACTTTTTTCAAAAACGGTGTTTGAGAATCAACTGTCTATCAACAGTGTTCTATTAACTCAGTTGTTTTGAGTAGTATATTCAGCTGTTATTTGTTGTTACCATCTATCTCAACTGTTCCCAATATTTAAGAACATTAGTGATTCAGCATTGTTGGATGGCATCATGAAACACAGTATCGATGTATCCGTGTGGATCATGGGTGGTGACTAGAAACTAGGCCTTCCATCATAGTCCGTCATTCAGCCTCATTCAGCACCATCAATCATTGTAGTCTCATTGGGCGTCTTTAAACTTTCATCTACCAATTTATCAAGAATGATCAACCAACCGAATGCTCACTACATTGACCATCATGAACCGATACGAACCATCAGCGACCATGGTTCACCATCATATCTATGAAACATACACACATTCTTAATCATGGGCCAAGATTTTGTGGAATTCCTGAAAAACAACAATCCTACCACACTATCCATGGTAGTCCAAGCATATCATCCATTCGGTGCTTTCTTAACGATTGCAAATATGAATTGTTTGTATTGAGTATTGACCATATTTTCATCACATCCTATCACCATTCCCATCATAGACCACGACTATTATGGTCGGTATATATCGATGCTCTACAACAATTCTAGCAATTTTGCTGTAAATGCCATTGCCAACCTAGGGTCAAACCATCACATTGACCAGGTTAACTCAGATTAACCATGTCAGTTGCCAACCATGACCTATCTGACCCATCACATTGACCAGTCTACCATGACTGGGTCAAACACTGGCGATGCCATTCAACGCTCGAGGTTCGCCTTAGCGGTGCTGCGCCGGTGGCGGTTGGGAAGGTGCGTTGCGGCGGTCCCAACAAGAAGCAGTTGGTGGTTGATAAAGATTAATAAGGTTACTAATCAACAGTTGGTTGTTAATTTGGTTAAGTAATTTTTATCAACAGTAATAAGGTTAAGATTTGTTTATAATTGGTGAGAAGCAGTTGGTTATTCATTTGGGTTGCAAACTAACCATTATTAACCAACAACCAAATGAAGGCCAATAATGGTTGCTTAGTAAGGCTCATTAATGATGGCTAATAAAGGTGAAACAACACAGCAAGTATCAACAACAGCAACAACAACAACAACAACAACAACAACAACAACAACAACAAGAGGCTTAATAAGGACTAGTACAGGTGAATAGTGGTGATTAGTAGGGGTTAATCAACAAGAACCAGTTAATTAAGAAGAACTAGTTGGTGGTTAATGGCTAATCAGGGACAATCATAGTTAATAGTTGGGTTGATAAGGCTTAATGTTGTGGCGATTAATAAGGGTTGACCACAACAACACTGACCAATGGCAGGTGATTGTAAAGAGATGGTTAAACGCTGGTAAAACGGTAGTGATATGATGGAAAGACAGTAGTTAGATAACGGTTAGTGATGGTTGAATAATCGTTAGTGATGGTTGGAGAATCAAACTTGATAGTGGGCAATGAAGTATGGTGAGATTGTTGGCACGGATTGATTTTGTGGTCCCCATCGGTCATGATCCTAAGAACGATTGTCCATGACAAGAAATGAATTGACAGGAGTAACAAACCATCGCCATAGAATGATGGTCAATGGCTGAATTGTATATATCATTCAATCATCACTAGTAGTCGCTGATTAATTGATAATATAGATTATTTCTAAAATAACGTTTTCTCAATCCTAGTGAGATGATGTTTAATGAGGGTCAATGATGCTTACTGTGACTGTGGATGGGCTGGTGGCGTTCGAAAAGCTGGATGGGCAATGATTGTTGGGTTGCAACAGCAAAGGGCACATGGCTTTGGCAGTTACCGTAATCACATGGCGAGTTGGGTCAAGCAGTCAATCATCATTTTTATAGGGGATAATAACCATCAAAATCAAAAGACACACGATGGTGAATGATGCTAGACCAGGGGTACAGGGTGAACTGACCCACAACCACATAACTCACCCCTTTCTGGGCATCATCACCCTGATAGTTAGATGGAATTATAGGACATACGAACCAATTTTGGCCATTGTCAACTGGTATCACGCATGATCAAACATTAATCGTCACTGTCACTAGCCATGGTAAACCAACACTGAACCATTGGTGCACCATCGTCAATCATTATGAATCAAGACCCATCATACCAATCATGATTGAATTACTCATTGGTAATTAAAGATGGCAATGGACTATTGATGACAATTGCTGTTCCCAATATCTACACGATCTACAAAATGGTGGATTCTCCAGCAAGTTATGTTCGATTACCAGAGGGTAACCATCAAAAACCATCATGAATTATCAAGACCAACATATGTTGTGGTTTCTCAAGTCATAGGGGTACCCCTAGTTATTATCCAGCTTATTAACCATTTATAGTAATAAACCAACCATAACTTTGGGGTTCACTATGGCTTGAGAAACACCCATACGTTCAACTAGTAGTTGTTGAACCATCAACTTGTTGGTGATTATCCCGTATTAACTATTAACCACCAGCTGTTGATTATATCGCCTACGTTGAGAAACGCCCACATAATAGTTGTTTCACCCTTTTTGTTAGCTTTTATCGACTGTTATCAACTATTGTTAGTTGCTTCTTAACCATGTATCCATTAATGCACTATCCACTATAGCATGCTATTAACCATTATCAAGTGCTATGAAAGTACTTAACCACTATTATTAGCCACTATTATCAACATTGACTAAACATAATTCAGTACTGTTGTTGGTTAATCACCATATATCCGACTCATGCTCGTCCCGATAGGCGCTGGCCAGTGGCTCTTCATCTTTGCTGAAGGCCATGGCGGAGGCCCGACGGAGTCGCGAGTGCACGGGGTTGGGCGCCCATCATGGCGGCCGGGTGTCTCGGAGCCATTGTCTACACCTAGCCTCATCAATACACCAGAACCTACCAGCTCCAGTTGTTCTCCAAATTTTTTGAGATAATCAACTAACAATTTGAGATAATTTTTTGAGATAATCAAAGATAATCAACTCGCCCATTTCTTCGCTGATCCTTTCGTTGCCGATTCTACCGCAGTTCCTTGGTTAACGAGGCATTTCTCATTGACCTGTGATGGATCGGTCACATTCAGCATCATACACCTGGCGTAACATCTCGGAAATCATGGGGGAAATCATGGGCTCAAATTTTGGCTCAATTTTTATCTTGCCGAAAAAGGCCATAAATGGCCATCCATAAATGGCCATAAGCTGCTGTTTTTGCTAAGCTACCGGGCGGTATGCAAGATGCAGTGGCAGCCTGGGGAGGCAGAGATTGCGCAAGCAAGAAGTTTCCAATGTTCACCATGCTGTTGAGCAGTTTTTTGCAGATGACAAAGCTGCAGAAACATGAAGACCTCATCGATTCTGGTGCTCTCTGTCAGTTTGACGAAAGCATGGGCAGAGCCATGTTTGTATCTCACCAGTGGATCTGCCGGGGTCATCCCGATCCAAGTTTTCAACAACTGGAAGTCTTGCAGACTGCTCTGAAAGGGCTTTTGGCTGGCAGAACCCACGTAAGTCTCCCAACAGTTGTCGAGATTTGGGTTGGCCGCGTAAGATGCCCCACAGCATCTGACTTTCATGCTGAGGCATTGTATCTCTGGTATGACTACTTTAGCTGCCCGCAAGGAATGTCTGTCGATGCTGCTCTGAATCGTGAACTTGCAATTGGATGTATCCCTTCGTATGTCGCCCGATGTTTTTTCTTCGTGATCTTATGTCCTGCCGTGCAGCATGCAGATGGGTATACATTGAGTGAATCGACCTGGGCACGTCGCGGATGGTGTCGGCTTGAACGAGTGGCCAGAGAGCTCGCTAGAGATGATGGATTCGTCATCACTGTTCAGACTGCTAGCCATCCCACCTTGGCATGGAATGTGACTGAAGTGGTTCAAGCCCCTGGGAATGGAGATTTCAGCTTTGAGGAAGACAGAGCCAGAGTCGGCCAAGTGATTCTCAGAATGGTTTGGAACAAGTTACAAAACTTGATAGACACTGGGGACTTTCATGGCTACCGTTTCCTCTTGAATCTTCACCATTTGCACTTTGAGGGTGTACCCGGGTTGGATCCTATTGTGGGCCTTGTCCCCGGCTTTGAGACAGACATTGACCCCGTAGACCATCCACGGCAATTTCTCATTGCCAGGTTCTTGCATGACAACCTGTTCAAGCAGGTTACAGACAGGGATTCTGCTGGCTGGTCACCGCTGTGCTTCGCAGTTGTGAAGGGTGATGCGGATTTGGTGAAGGCCTTGTTAGACAGCAGAGCTGATCCAAATGACAAACTTCCCAGAAGGAAGAAAGATCTGTCTAAGGGGACATCAGTCCTTTCCCTGGCAACAGCGTATCACAACAACGAGGTCGTCAAGTTCTTACTGGCACGTAGGGCCAATGTGAATGCTCGGTGTGTGAACAGTGCGACCGCACTTATTTGGGCAGCTTGTACAGACAACGTTGCCGCGGTGCGCATACTTTATGAAGCCAAGGCAGATGTTCGCATGAAGGTGTTCCCTGGCAACAGTCCTTTCCGCGTGGCTTGCAGTATGGGCAGCGTCAAAGCAATGAAGGAGATTTTGATGACCTTTCCAAGAGTTAGTTTGCGTTTCTGTTTGCATTGTGCATTGGTCGCTTTTGGAAATGGTGACACCGTCTCCGCTTTGATTGATGCTTCAGCCGACATCAATGAACAACTTCGAATTCCGATGTCACGTTTCACCTGGTGGAGTCTTTTAAAAACTCTCCATGCCCGGCACTACGTAAGCCCTTCGTCATTGACTTATTTGGCCTACCATCACCATGGGGGCACTCCCTTGATGTTCAGTATCCTCACCGGAAAACTTGAAGCCACCGCCATTCTGCTGCAAGCAGGTGCCGACATGAACATCCGGAACGACCGCGGAAAGAGTGCAGCAGACTTTCTCCAAGAGATGCAGCTGTCATCGCTCCCACCGCACGTTGACAAAGTTGGGGGTCCAACAGATGATGAGGATGACTTTTTTTCGATTTGAGGAAAAGAGGGGCTTGCTGTTTCCGCGGCAATATTACGGACAATTACGGCCACTTTTTTGGAAATCCATCGGTTCTAGGTTCTAACTTCCAGCGCAAACCTTTGACCCTGCAGAAAGCACAGCCCGCCACTTACAAACAAATAGCTCTCTTAGCTCGACGAAAAAAATGTCAAAGAAATCTTGGGGGTCATCTTAGCACCCTTGATTCATACCACCACAGATGGTTGCCGCAGATATCCATAACCAGCCATCCAATGTTCCCATTTTTTTGGCTGTTTGTAAAAACATGGTTGTAACTTCGGGGTGAAAAAAAAACAAGATGGCGACCGTTATGCCTTTTTTATATAACTCTACCTGGAGCCTCAGCTACCCTTTCTTTTTGGGATAATGACGAATGCCTGTTATTTCGGGACTTTCAACCATGTTATGGGGTAATTGAATGTCAAAGTATATACTTGCCGGTGTGTGACTCCCAGACATCATGATATGCTCGGACTTCTGGACAATCACGATTCTATGTTCCATTTTTTGTGGGATGAAATGTTTTTTTGTGTAGTTGTTGGGAAAAATATCACAGATATATTGCTGTGAGTCAATTGCCTAAACCTTTGGACCCCCAAAATGTATTGACCGGGCGTTTTTGGGATGTTCACCTACCATCACATACCGACATTTGGCAGTGGCCCCACATTTACAGTGAGGTTTAAGTTTAAGCTCGAGATTGGGCTACCCCATGATCCATCAACCAACTGATCTTTGATGTGAAAACCAGCAACTTTGGTGGTATTTCAATGTCTTGGGAAAATTTGGGAAACACCCATACGCATTTATGCAAATTACACAATAAATAATTACATCGCATATTATGTTATAATAGAACGATCAGAATATATTGATGATGCTTTCGCTTGTGATGCTAATTTTCTGGTCGCTTGTGGTGTTATTTTTCTCTATCCGTCATGCTCAACATGAGGTGCCATTGGGTTCACCATCAGGTAGTCATCATTGAACCACCCTTGAGCCATCATTAAACCATCAACTTTAATGACACTTGGCCAACCTTTTCATAACCCATGCGCATTTTTTCCACGACCTCGGAGGAGGATGGTTTGGAGCGACTGGACGATCCCTGGTGCGGTCCCCAGATCAACGAGGCCAGAAAAAAACATGGCGGACAGAACTGGCCATCAATAACTTTAATGGCTGTTCTTCCCATCGCAATGGCATGTAATGGCCGTTATCAAAGTAACAACCAGCAATGAACCAGAACTGTATGGTTACTCTACTTGCTGGTTGTTAGTTGCTAATATGAAATTTGATCGTGAATCTGTAGTTACCAAATGTTTTTATACAATCGTTATCAACAATTTTGACGACAAACGGTTCTTAAACATCTTGAACCAGTGATTCGTTGAAAGTGGTTGACAACGATAACGTTCAAGGACTGGTTGATCAGTAGTGAAAACTGGTAAATTGATAACTACTTAACGGCTGGTTAAAACTGGCTAGTGATGCTAACTCGTGATTGTCCTCTATTCTTAATGGTTGTTGATGAATCTCGGGTGTCGGCCGTTGATCCCCCTGATGTGTTGCAGTTGATTGTCGTGGCCTTGCAAGATGGTTATATGGCGAGCTGGGTCAATATTAACATGCCGATAGTGGGGGATGATAACCAACCATTTTATAGGGAGAACAATGGTTAATGATGGGGAACCAGGGGTACAGGGTTTTGACCCACAGCCATATCATGTTATATCATAAGCCTTGTAAGAAACAACACATCTGTATGCGATATGGTCACCAGCTAGTGTTCCTTGCTCTATATTGGCATGTTGGTCGTATCTAGAGATTTGTGATCGTTATGCTACTATTGCTAGCTATTAGTGGTCACATTGCATGCCACAAACAGTATCATCAATTGGTTGTGGATCTACCCTCAATCATAAACCAGTGCCTTCATCACTTTTAACTAGTGGTTCCCATCATGAAGCCAACATGATTCGCAACTTCATCATGAAACTCCATGTTTTTCCTGGTTGTCCCTCATTCTTTCCTAAACTACTTGATAATGTTAGAGGCCTTCATTGGCCCTTATTCACCATCGTCATAAACCGACATTGATTAACCATCTACCAGGTTTGTTGTCGGCTACTATCCTTTACGATGAACAATTGAATACTTCACCATTCATAATGTTGCTTGATGACAGTTAGTTCTATTCTTAAACATAATCTTTCAATACTGAAATGAGTTCCGTCATTTTGTGGGCATGTCGTCATCGTTAACCATTGTGCTGGTCATGACCATGATACTGTACCATTCGCCATCATTAGACGTGATTAATAATCTTGAACGGTCCAGAATCACTGTTAATCATTACTTACCTCTATCATCCCCAGTTCGTAACTGGTAACGAACCATGGTTATAGACGAGGTCATACCTCATAGAGTCTATAACCATGGGTCTATCTCAGGGAACAAAGCGGCAGATCCAAGTGACACTCCATCAGCGTGGCCTTAGCCTCTATGAGGTCATTGACGTCACCGGGGTCAGCGTTGGAAATGATCTCCATCAGTAGCTTTCTGCGATAAAGGTTAAACAGACTACTCGCAGAACCCATCTTAACCCCACGACTTTTCAATGTCGTATCAATGAGACCTAGCTTTAGCTGTTCGTTCATTGACGAATCGTCGTGACTTTTTGATAGTCACTCTTATTACAATCCAAATATTTAATCAATATTATTATCCAACATAACAAATCGTCCTGCTACATTCCCTCATAATAATGGTCAATGGTGATCATCAATTGTACATCATCATGACTGCGCAATTGATTGCAGTGTTCATTCACCTTCATGTTTTATACTTGCAGTAATTGTTTTTCTCCTAGAACCGGTAATGTGATCAACCAACATTGGCATGACCAACATCACTATCATTGTTGGTTATTAGCCCTAGAACTTGTAGTAAACCCATCATCATTCACCACCATCAAGCACTATTCACCATGATCATCAGCCATCCCATCATTAGTCATTGTTTACCATCATTAATCGTTTCAACAACGTTGAATCCAACGACACAAGGCTCGTCGTTTGGAAAAGAGGCGGAGCTGTGCACGATGCTACCTTAAACCACATCATGAGCCCAACAGTGACGTACAGAAGTCGTGGACGTGCTGTTGGACACCTTCGCAGTATGTCCGACAGCCCGGACTTCAGTACGACTCAACGGAAGCCGGATGCAAAAATGTGCAGCCTGCACTGGCAACAACTATCCAGGGAGGGTATTGCGAACGCTCTCGCACTATTGTGGTGGTACCATGGCGGATGCGGTCCTTTCGATTTTATGGTGCTGGTCTATCCTCGAGTGGACAAACCGCTGGGAACATCAATGCTGGTGCTTCGACTGTGCCATCGCTGGACACCAGGCACACCACATACTGAGTTTTGTCTCCAGAGTTGACCATCAATGAACCGTTCTCAAACACCGATATGGTGATTTCTCAAAATGGGGGTACCCCTAAATCATCCATTAATAGTCATTTAGTAGTAGTAAACCAGCCATTTTGGGGGTACCTCTATTTTGAGAAACAACCATATGGTGGTTTCTCAAAACGGATGATTTATGACTATCGATGATTAATCTAAAGGATGATTTGGGGGACCCCTTTTTTGAGAAACACCCCTATTGAGCATTGTCAACAACCATCACTAGACATTACCAAGCATAATATATAAATAACTCCGGAATCAAAGACTCCGAAGCACCATGAAAAATCATGACACCATCAACTATCATTTTATCATGAATCTGCCATCGATCAAGCATTTCTCAATCATGAATTAATTAACAATCTTTAGCCAGTTCATGAAGCAGATTGTTAACCAGCTCCCTTACCAGCTCATCAAGCATCACTAGCCATCATTAACCATCACTGGCCATCATTTACCATCATTATCCATCAGTAAGTGTCATGAACCGTCACGAACTACCATTAGTCACAATGATTCATCATTAGCCATCACAAATCATCTTTATCAATCATGAACTGCCATTTTCCATCATTAATTGTAATTTTCCGTCATGAACCATCATCATTATCAGCAAGCATCATTTTGCATCACCATCATTAGCGCATCATGAAGTTGACCCACTCATCAACCATCCAGAAACCATCAGCAGCTTGTCACCCAAGCATCACTACACCGTCATTAGACCATCATTCGCCAGCTTGTTAGCCATCATCATCCATCATTTGCCATTCTACAGCATCATTATTCATCATTAACCATCATCAACCATTGATGAACATGATCAGTTCATGATCATCAACCATTGATCAGTCCATCATTGATGATCATCTGCCATTGATCATCAACCATTGATCATCAAGGTTTGATCATCAACCTCCGCGAATCTCCGGCTTAGGCGCGGTCGACCAGAACAGCCCCCTCCACAGTGGGGACCTCCACACCCGCACCTCGCAGCACGCGGAAGTGATGGATGTTGTCCGAACCATTTGTAACCAGTCACGAACAGCCGAACTGGTATTCATCGTTATTTATAGCGATTATAGTGATTTACAGCAAAGTTTTATAGTGATCGCAAGTGATTCAAAATGATTTATAATGATTTGATAGTTTACTGCCGTAAAAATATGGTGCTGGATATAGTTATCATCAAAAAGACATACGAACCAGCAAAAGCACTGGACAAAAGAGCGACCACCACTAGTGATTGATAGTGATGATTAGTGATTGATTGCGATCATTTTCATGTATACACTGGTGATTTATAACAATCTATAGTGGCATCACCATGGCTCAATGGTGATAGGGCAGGGTTATGTGATTTCAATGATGAATGGTTGTTTTTCCCCTTGTGTTTCAGGATCTTGTTCATCAGCGAGAATTGAATTCTTATCAACCGCAGGTTTGGAATGTAATTTCCACCATTCTCAGTCATATGCCTACCGGCAACGATTTTCCACCCTGATTAACTGCTATTGACCATCATTTGACAAGTTTTTGCACCATTCTCAACCATTGTTACACCATTTTGGGATCATACATACAGGATCGTAAACCATTCTCATGAGAATGATCAACCATCATAAACCAAAGTTACATAGTGCTATGAATCATTATTCATCATAAACCATTCTCATTATTTTGCTTTCATTCATCATAGGCCATTCTCATTATTTGGCTGTGGGTCAAAATCGAGTACCCCTGGTTCCCCATCATTAACCACTGTTTTCCCATATTATTGTTGGTAAATCCTCCATTAGTTGGTTGGTTAATATTGACCCATAGCCATTTTGGGATCATAGATTTTAGCAATTGTTACAGCACCAACCTCGTTGAAGCAGCTGATGAACCACCCCGGTGTTGATGATCCGCAGCTGTAGTAGCGCCATTCATCAGCTGGTGAACCAGCTTAGATGTATATGGGTCAGCATTAACCAACCAACTAATGGGGGATTTCCACCAACAATAATGGGCAAAACAATGGTTAATAGGGGGGAACCAGGGGTACGGGGTTTTGACCCACTGCCAGATGTTTAAACTCCAAAGATTCAGTGGTGGTGTTTATACTCCAAAGATTAGATGATTCATCATTCCTTGATGTTTAAACTCCAAAGACATGCTGGTTGATCTCCAATCACCAACCATTATTAGCCATTGATGAATTTCAAGTGATTATCCAAAATGACCAATTGCAGGTTAATCATAACAATCAATTGATGATCAAGTGGTTGATAATGGATCAGCATCGGCAAGGAATCATTGACCATCATCAACCAGCAGCAGCCATTGTGATCAAGCCCTATTCTGAACCATGTATGAACTGGCAGATGCATCGCTAGTGATACTTTGTAGTACTAGTATCTACAACTACTGGTTGATGCTTATATGATTCTATAAGCCATTGTGATCAAACATTATGAACCACCATTGTGAACCACCATGATCAAGCACCATGATCAACCAAATCAACCATGATCAACCTGCATACTGATCAGCTTATGAAGTCAACCTTCGTATGACTGGTTGACCCCTGAGGTATGCTGGGAGATTCTATCCGCCGCCTGTGCAGGGGCACTCGGGAGCGGAGCTGTTCATCGATCCCTTTGCCCATTCCCACGTTTTAACGTACATCATACATGTAGTATAGATATACGTATGCAGTATGTATATTAATATGTGTTCTTTTTTATGCTTGTACTTTTTTCGCAGAGATGTTTGGATATACGTAGGGACATGGGTATGTACATATGTATGCCCATACCCACCATCTATCCAAGACAGCTAGCTGGAAAATCATCATCCAGAGAGGATCAGTTGTTTGGCATACTGTCAGCAGAGGCACGGAATTATCCCTGATCAAACACTTTACAGTGCAAAATGAATTGTCGTGTGTGTGCATTTGCCTACTCAATTGTCATTACCTAAATGAACATGCCAAAACACTTCATACGCTGAACATATTCTAGACCCTCCGAGATGGCGAGCAGTTTTCTACCAAGATAGTCTCTTGGGAGCTCCTGTTAGTTCTAAGGATCCGTATTGCCCAAATGGTGGTTTCTTAAAATAAATAACCGCCGAAAACGGCCGGTTTATTATTATAAATGTTTGATTTTGTATGATTTGGGGGTACCCTTATACTGTATGATTTGGGGATACCCTTATTTTGAGATACACCCAAACGAATTCCCGAAGACAGCAGTGCATTTGTATTCCTGCTTGACGGCTCTAGTCATTCCTTTTGGCCTTTCTACGGCTGTGATGCTGATGGACCAGTCGTCCTTGGTGTCGGTTATTCTCGAAGACATACTGGCTGGTGGTTTTAAACATTTTTTATTTTCCTTAGTAATTATTAACAAATGGTTGGTTGACTAATATTTTTCATAGAGGTTGAAACCACCAACCAGACAGAATGCTTCATATTGATGGTTGCTACCCGCTCACTACATCTATTGGTTGTACTTACCACTCTTCCCAAGTCGTTTGTTGCCATTAAGCACTGGAGATAGCAAGAACGATTGTGAATGCTAGCGATTACATGAAAGATGGTTTATTGCATGTCATTACTGGTATTTTGAAGAATTGTCAATGGTGGCTAATACTGGTCAACATGTAACAACCATCTTTCATCTTTTACGAGTGGTCAATGACCACTATTAGCCATCATTGACCATTTATCAGGCTTTCCCCAAACATACCATTCACAAACAATTCGCGTCCAATCTCGTTGCTGTCGAGCTGCAGTTACGTTCGTCAGACCTGCCATTTTTTCAGCAGTTTCGGCGGTCACTTCACATCCAGTCGTTGACGTTGCGGTTTCTTGTTTCAGCTGTGTGTGTAATCCTGATATCAACCACAACCTTGTTTATGAACTATTTCTTACGATCAACCGCAAATATGTCAACCGTGAACTGGGTGGTTTGCTTGGTTGTGTCAATGCCAATGGTTGTTGTTTTGGTTGTTGTTTGATGGTTTGTTTAATCACCGCGGAAATAAGGATTGAATGGCTCTGAACCATCGTTCACTGCCAATTGTGAAGCCTCATCAGCCAGTATCAACCATCATTTGCAGTCAGCACGGCGAGAAAGTTGTCCAAAATTACCCATCAAGAAACAATTAAATTCGGAGAACCGATCGATCATCATATTAGACAATTCTTAATTAACCAATACCATCCATTGTTCTGAAATAGCTGAAACATCATTAAGCAGATCATACAGAATTCAATAATCATTATGAAGCATTGGCCTTCGCCATTAACCTTCATTAAGAACCATCACTTACAATCATTAACCAGCTTGTTAACCGTCATTGCTAATCCTTGACTAGCTTGGTAACCGTCATTAACCATCTGATGAACCAGCATCAATAGCCATCATTCACCAGCTTCTTCACCAGCTTCTTAAGCGCTATTAAGCATGCTGAGTTTGTCGCTTCCAGCATGCTGAGGTTCGGCGCACCCTATGGCTATCCGCCACCCTTGGGCTACCCGCCACCCTTTGAGGCACGTTGGTAAAACAGGAGTCAGCTGGTTCGGCGGGCGAAGATCCACGGCGTTCCACGAGCTGGTTACTGATGGTGTATGGTCAAGAAGCTGGTGAATGAGATGATTAATTGGCTATGGGTCAAACAATTAACCAAGCAATAATTGGGGATAATAACCAGCAATAATAAGGAAAACAAAGGTTAATGATAGGGGAACCAGGGGTACGGGGTTTTGACCCACAGCCAATTATGGTCAGTGGCGGATAGTTAACATCACACATGCTGGATTGATGCTGAGTCAACGAGGTGGTTGAGCTCAGAAGTCCTGGGCCCCCTGGGCTGCAGATTGATTTTTGCTGGTGACCATGATTGCCAATGAGATATGGTGATGAATTCATTGTCCCCATGAAGTTGTTGATGGGTCATATGGTTCATCATCGAGCCAGTGACCAAGCTGGCAGCTGGTATGCCATAATGGCTTAATAAGCAGGTCATTCATAGGGAAAATGTGGTGGCTCATGATGATAGATGGTTGATTCATGGGCAATTAGCTATTGATCAATGGTTGACAAATGGGCAATTCTGATTATTCAATGCTTAATGACGGTTGATGATTCTTGGTGGCCAAAAACCCGAAGCCTCCCTGGCTGTTCCCTTGACCAGTCACGATGGTTCAACTGTTGGGTATGGCATGTTGTTGGTACATCCCTGATGTTCAACTGCTGCTTATTACCCCCAGCTTCATCAACCATTTATCATTGTTATTGGCTGGTCATTTCAGATTGTTAATACCCATTAATCACCTTTTTTATTCAACTGTTGGCCATGATCCCCAGCTGTACTAACCATTCATCAACTTCGTTGGATAGCTTGGTTGCGTAGCCATACAGAGTTGTACTTCCTGGTAATAAGTTGGTTTAGATTCGCAGCTAGTACAGTTATATCTTCTATAACTGATAACTGGTAGTCACCCAAACGTAAACTGAGCTAAGTTTGACTGGTCATTAGAATGGCAACCATTAGTAAGCTCTAGAACGACCATACAAACTGGTAGTTATATCTTCTACAGCGAGCTAAGCTATACTAACCTATACTAAGTGGCTATCGATATACTAACCTATAGTTGCTGAGCTAAATTATCAACCGGTATCTATAACTAGTAGTTTCTCGAAGTTAGCCATACTAACTGGATCAAACTGGTAATTAGTTATATCTTCCAGGTTAGTGGCTAACCTTTACTAAGTCAGTAAGTGATATTTTCCTAGCTGATCTTTACTAGCTAGGGGATCATGCTAACCTTTACTAAGCTAAGTCAGCATTCCCACGACTCTTCTGAACCAGGCAGCGCCCCCTGGCACTTGGTCCGGCGCGCGGCCGCACGGGCCGCCGCCGACCAACCGGGCCGCACCGCCACCCAGCGACTGGCAGGTGCCGGCTGGTGAAGCGATGGGATTTGTTGATGGACAGTGAATGGTTGATAGGTTGATGGTGAAGATAGTTGATAGCTAATAGTGATGATAGCTAATAGTTGATTGATTTAATTGGTATTGTCTAATCAACTATTAGCTATTATCAGTTTATAGTTCTTTGATTAGTTGATAGTTGATGGTGATAGTAGTTGATAAGTGATTGATACTCGTACTATTTATTGATAAGAAATTAATAGTGATTGCCAGTAGTTGATTATCAATAATGAATAATAAATGGCCAATGATGAATGGCTGAAGATTGACAATAGTAAGGGTGTGAATAGTTCAATGAATGATGGTGACAATGGTTTATCAATCATAGTTGTTTAGTTGATCAGTAGTTCATCAATTGTTGATGAAGAGTTAAGTAATTAGTAGTGTGACATCTATTAATAACCAATAGTTGTGAGTAGTTGATTAATAGTTGATCGGTTGATTACTAATAGGTAGTCAGGAGTTTGTCAATAATTAGTCAATACTTAATCAATAGTTAGTCAGTTCAAGGTGGTGCAGATAGTTTTGAGTATGCCAATGGTCTATCAAACATTCTTGACCATAAACCCTGGCGGATAGCAATTTTGTAGTTCATTAATTGGTGGTTTCAGGGTGAATGTGAATGGAATGGTTGACAGATGGTTGATGGATGATTGATGCATGATTGATAGTGTTTTCCAACTAATTTGTTGATTGACTATTGATTAGATAAGTTTATAACGTCGAGCTGCCGCATGTTCTGCAGCAAGCTGGGATAAGTCAACCATGGTGGTGCCCATGGGCCCCGAATGGTCGGCCGAGCTGGTTTCGATCTGTAATTGTTGACAATCGAGAATAGCCAGAAGTGAGACTATAGGTACACTCCTGCAAGCTAACCTGGAAGCTAAAGTGACCATGATTTTTGGGTAAACCCACTATAAATGATGGATTTTCTACTTCCAGGTTAGTTTGCTAGAAGGTATATCTTGACTGTTGGTATTGTGACTAACAAACGGTTTCCTTCAGTTATGCTTGCAGGCTGCCTAGGTCTTCATGATCATTGATCAATGGTATATCATTATCATGGTAATGGAAAGTGCTAAGCTATGCTCCAGTTGCAGTGTAACTAGGTTCAATGCCATTTGATTGACCTAGCTTTTATTAATAGAGCTCTAGTTAAAAAAAGACTTCTGAACCAACCATTTTG
This sequence comes from Symbiodinium kawagutii, assembly GCA_009767595.1. Classification (NCBI taxonomy): domain Eukaryota; class Dinophyceae; order Suessiales; family Symbiodiniaceae; genus Symbiodinium; species Symbiodinium kawagutii. The sequence goes on from VSDK01005992.1 coordinate 186,798, forward strand.
CTAATCCATCATTGGTTTATCATGGTTAATATGGGTACATTAACGACTCATAAACCAACCATTGTTTTCATGCCCAACAGGTCAATCAACCAGTCATACCAGCTCATTCATTGATGACACACCAGTTTATTTACAGGAGAAGTACCAGAAAACCGTCATAAATCCTGGTGCTGTAGCAGCCAACCTTTCTATTTTCTAATATGCTACCACTCATAAACCAACCATTTCTATACATCAACCAACCGTTTTCCTGGCATATAAACCGATCAACCAACCATTCTTCACCATATCATTGTCAACCATCATTGCTTCATCATGATGAATATGGCTTGATGACTTATAAATCAACCATTCTTCACCATAGATCCAGGAGAAACCAGGTCAATCAACCAACCATTCTGCACCATGTAACCGTCATCGCGTCCTATCCCTGGCTGACTACGGTGCTCACGGGTCGCGCAGGGCGCCAGCGGGCGAAACTCTGTGGAGAGGTGAGCACCGGGCGTGGTGAATGGTGAAGGATGGGTGGATGAGGATGGATAAGGGCTGTAAGGGCTAAGGGGATATGATGAGGATGATGATGATGATGGTTGATGATGATGGTTGATGATGATGATGGTGATGATGGTACATGATGCTGCTCATGATGATGATGATGATGATGATGATGATGATGATGATGATGATGATGATGGTACATGATTGCTTCTGTGATGGTTATCTGATGATTATGGGTGGATAAGGCCTAAGGATGCCAATCATGGTGAATGATGGAATATGATGGCTATATGGTGGCTATCTGATGGCTGTATGCAATGGTGGTGACAAACTGTGCAGCACTAGTATACCCTGTTGCGCTAAGAATCAGCCTTTTTTGTATAGGCAAAACGTGGTGAATGGTGGTTAAAAAAGTGGGTGGACCAGGGCTGTTATGGCTATAATTATGGTTTATGATGGTTTTATTGTAATGATGGCTGTAATCAAGGCTACAGTGTTGGTTTATGATCGTTCATAAATAGCTAGAATCATGATAGTTCGTACATTTGTACGGCAATAATGGCTAATCAATTTCACTGTGGATTTAAATGGTTCGTGATGATGCTTGAAGTTGGTTGTATATATAATATATATATATATCACTATCGCTCACCATTGTCGACTATGAATCGTCAGCTTGGCATGATCAATATTGGACAACTTTTGATTTGTTCAACGATATGATCAATATGATTCACCACCATTGATCTTACGAACTCTCAATCTTTGACCACTTCTGATACACACGTCATGCGAAGCAATGGTTGATTTGTTGTAACCTGCACCACAAGTTTCCCCTCGCATCAAGCATCAATAACCATTTGACCAGCTTATGAACCAGTTTATGAAGCATCATCAACCAGCTGGTTAACCATCTGTCAACCGTCAATAATCATCATTTCACCAGCTTATTTACCGCCATAAATCACCATTAGCCATCAACCTTGAACCATCATTCACCATCAAGAATACGAACCCAAGGAGCTTATTTACCACCAATAACCAACACTAATCACCATTAACCATCAACCCTTAACCCTCATTTAGCCATCATTTAACGAGCTCATTCACCAGCGGCGCTTCACTCCAGTCACCGTCAGGTCGCGGACGCGCAGCGCCAGTGTGAAACATCGGAAGTTCGGGGCCCTGGTGGGACGAGGGACGCGGCGGATCCCACCGTTCACCAGGGATCACCGGGGTGCCGTTCACCGGGAACCAGGATGGACTGGGTGAATATCAACCGGAAGTGCCAGTGTTGACAAGCCCATCAACCCATGGCTTATCGCCATCAATAGTGGTTGTTACTAAGATGGGGTTCATTGGGAACCATGAATAAAGGTGGATAAGCTGATTGTTAGTACCACCAAGGGTCACCAGGAGCCTCAACCAAGCTTAGTCACCGAGGTCAAACGCTATGTTCACCAACCAGGCATAATCGTGAAAATATGGATTGCAGTCTTGTCAGGTGCTAAAGAGTAATCATCATCATCATAATCGTCGTCGTCGTCAACATGATCATCATCATCATCATCATCATCATCATCATCATCATCATCATCATCATCAACGCCAACATTACCACAAAAATCCACAATCAACCATCACAAAGGTGAATAGAAAGGATACGGATAGTACCAATCCACATCAAAGTGACCATGGGGATAAGAATTCTTAGCATGAGACAACCTTTGGGGATAGGACCAAGAGTGCTACACCCGTGAAATCTACTGACCCGTAAGTACCTGCCCTGACCACCCATATTTTGAAGAACAGGGCGCAAGCGAGCAATTTAGAGCTACTCGGACACAATTATCGACCATGATTGGACATTTACAGCTTTTATTGTTGGGCATCAATAAATCACTATTGACATTGAGACATCCACATGGTGGTACATCCAGCCACTAGCACATCATAGGGGTAGCACATGGTAGCACCATACCCCAGGCTATAGGCAGCCAGTCGGGCTTTTCTGCATCACGGTCAGCATGAGGGGGACAAAGGATGATCAAATTATGGCACCCTCATTTCAGGACCCGTTTCGGGATCCACTTCTAGAATGACAATGCAACGCACATCACACAGGGCATATCAATCCAGCACTTCAAGGCGATTGGTTCCCGATCAGATGACTGAAATCTTGGTCTTCCTCCATTTTAGCTATTCTTTGACGATCCATTTTTGGTATATATCAATCTTCGTATGAGCTGGCCATCTTGTCATTTTGCCTAATATAAGTATGCTTTAGAACTAGCATTGGGCTAGCAGCTAGTCAAACATTTTTTGACCATTACTGGCCATTGAGAAGGGATGTATAAGAAACGGTTCATGATTGTTTGTCACACATAGTCAATTTGTAACATCTCATTATCAGCTCAAGTTCCGCAAGGTGACACCATTTCAGTAATACAATGACAAGTAATGCAGTGTTTTGTGTACGGCTCATGATGACTAAGAATATCCGGTAAATTTGCTGAGTTTCAAACGATTTAGAAACTGGTCAGTGGCTCATGTGAGACAATGGTTACGAATTGCAAAACTTGTTTATCAACGAAAAATTGTGAGAAACAAATTACTTGTATTGACCATGGAAAATACCGTAAATGTATATAAGTAACCGTTTGTAAGGGCCAGTGAACTCTACAACACCATGGCTACCAACACCTATGGTCGTGGGTCAATATTAACCATTCAACAAATGATAGGCGAACATTCCTCCAAAGAGTTGGTTAATACTCATTTGGTAACTCCTCCTGGTTGGTTAATACATCAGCAGGACCAAGGTTATTTCCCGTCAAGGGTGGCACGCCCCAATACATCATAATACCGCGGATCAGATTTCAGGTCTGTTTCGTATGGCGTGCGTGGCGGATCGAATTATCACCCCGTTTTAAATTAATAGACTATTAAAGCCCACAACAATGGTCCGTGGTCCGTCAGAAGAAAGAACCAGCTGTTGTAGGAGTCTAGGGGGAAAGGGTTGCGGACCTCCCAAGAGGAAAAACTTTTGTTCTGGTGGAGTACTGCTCCAATATTCCACCTGGAATCATTTCTCCCGGTGAACATTTTTCGAAAGACTAGTTTGGTCATTCCTGGGATGTTCACTGGGAGTACCAGGGTCTTCACCAGCAATATGATTAAGAACCCAATAGTCCAATAGTCATAGCACCGTATGGTAAGTACGCTGCTGCAATGCTGCTGCAAAATGGTTAATGCCGACAATGGCAAGTCAACCATACTTGATAATGAGTGATGATAAAAAGTACGTAGGTTTATCACCATACTAATGACCAATGGTTAACATTTTAATTATTTTTACTATTGATAGCGTAATGGTAAACAGCAATGCTTAATGGTTGGCAGTGGTTGATGATGGTCATGCTAATGATGTTGTCAATATAGGAATAATTGATAATGTTAATGAGTAATGATGGCTAACAACCTGATTTTTTGGCTATGTTAGCCATCATTGCATAATAGACATTCGTTATGTTTAGCTATTGAAACAAACTATTGAAATTGGCCCAATAACGTAATCAATTGATTAATAAATGACAATGGTTAAACATGTCAAATGAGATCATTTCCATGGTATTTCTGCCGCACGATCCTTCGAGGCGTCGTAGAAGGAAATGAGCCTTGCATAGGGAGCCTTGCATAGGGGTGAGTCGAGGAGTCGTTCACGCGACAGTGCTGAAAAGTGTTGCTGGTGAACCCAAACCACCGAATAATTTTTTCTCATAGGTGAGTATTTCTACTATTGATTAACTCAGAACCTATTAATTACGCACAAATGAGGGTCAACTACTCATGACTTGATGAATGAGGGCCAACCAAATCACTCAATGAATGAGGATGAACTACTCAAACCGAGTATTCCTAAGGGTCCTACTGGTTTCATATTCCATAACTACTTGATAACGCAATGATCATGATCATTGATGATCATTGGCAAAAGTTGATAAGGAGGGTCAACTACTCAAAATTGTTAAGAATTATTATGATCATCAGCGGCTACGGGCCGTAACCATGGTTGATATATTTTGGTTTGATGGTTGAAACAGTGTGTGATTGGTTGCTGGTCGCGCCTGTTCTATTCTACACGTGAGATGTTGCTGATATTATGTCTGTGAATGTTTTTGGGACCCGTTATTTGTGGTCGTGCTCCTCACTCGTGTTTTCACTTGTTCACCAAGTTTCAATCTTGTTTCTCATCGACTCCCTGAAAGTAGTACTAGTTACTAGTATGGACAACAGAGCGAACGACTTTGAAGCAGCTTGTAACCACTTTGAGCCAGAGGTAATGATTATTGTTTCCCATATCATTGAGACATGAAACATATCTACTTAATGAACACATGGTCCACATTACCTACTATCATCATTGAACCGTTGACCTTGCTTAATAGTGAGTGGACACCTGGTAATCCATATGGAGGTTTCTCAGAATGGGGGTACCCCCAAAAATGGTGGGTTCGTTACAATAAAAGGTTAATACTGCATGATTTGGGGGGTCCCCTATTTTAGGAAACACTCATATCTACTACGATCACCTTCAACTCATACCCAAAAGAAAATCACTTCTCAGCACTGCCGTGGAATTGCGCAATACGCAGCGCTCACCGCGGGGTAAAATTGGTTCCACCGCAGCTGGAAGGTCCGCTCAGGGTGACAGAGGGTGGACTGTTGTTGCTATTGGTTCATGATGGTGGCTGCTGATTCATTTTTGGGCTGACGGGTCATGCTGATGAATACCGATGATGAATGGTCGCTCATGATTTTCCATGGACTCCATGATGCTTGGTGATTCAATGCGCATGTCATAGAAATGGAAGGGCTTGGACGTTGGCCGCCCTGATGCAGCAGTCAACGATCTCGGCCGGTGCCCCGGCACGTGCGGTGACAAGGATAGCACGAGCATGGGTCCGAACGAGCCCGAAAACAGTAGCTTTAGATGGTAAAACACACAGTTGTGACACCCACGGTTATTATCCAACATACAGATCCACTATAGTTTCCAACATCCAAAACTTACCCAAACCATGATAACCACCATCCGATCCACTGTAGTTTTGGATGGTGGATGATGGTGGTTATCATGGTTCAGCTCTGGTTGGCTGGTTCATCAGTATCCAGCCAGACTAGTGCCTTGGTCATGGCTTTGGGATGGGTGAGGCCCAGGAGCCGCAGCAGAGGGTTTTCCCGTGCCCAAAGAGGGAGTTGTAACGGAGCACTTGTTGGTTTCTTAAAAAAGGGGTGCCCCCAAGATGGTTGGTACATTGCTATACATGATGAATATTGGATGATTGAGGGGTACCCCTATTTTGAGAAACACCCACTTGGCTTATGATTTTGTTTTGGGAACAGTTTCAGCATCAAAATCGAGCAGGTTCAAGATGGGGCAACACAGGTCAATTGTGACGTTTTCACCCGATAATTCAGTGATATTTAGTCAGTGAGTGATAACAACTGTGGTTAATTTGCACATTAGCACTTGATTGAGCAAGCGACATGTTTAATTAGCGAGAACTATAGGGCATGATAATTCATTGAATTTATTAGTGAATTCTTGTGAAAAGAGGATATTCACTAATAAGTCCACTAATAAGTTCAAGATCACAATAATTAGTGAATGGTAGTGATAATCCATGATCCTGGATCATCAGTGAATGACGATTGATACTGCTGTCGCGAGTTGATTGTGTCGGTCAATTGATGGTTGAGATCCTCTATGATAAAAAACAGTTTTGCGTTGTTGAGCATTGCTGCTTGTTTCTTGTATCATCAGCCATACTTATCTATGCTTTATCAACCATTAGTTTTGTTAGTTGTTGTCTACGCGGTTGTTGTTAGTTGTTCTTCGTCATCCACGACTCACATCGACATTCTCATGCTATCCTATCATTCACCGATAGCCGTTCCTGACCATGACAGTTGTTTGTCCTTGACTATCATTATCTTTGTACACAGCTATTCTTGTTGGTTTGAATGAAACAATTCGATAAAGTCATTGATTTTGCCGGTTATTATCTACCTCCATTGCTCGTTTTCCCTCCTGGTAATCTTGGTTCCTAACCCTCCACGCTTCGCAGCGGTTCACAGCTGACCTAGTCGCTTGGGCTCTCAACCCAGCCTCCGGGAGGCTGGTGGCAGACCTCGCCCCCCCCCCCCTGCAGCGAATAGTTTTAGTGACTGGTTGTTGGGAGTGAGGCCAGGAGCCGTGAAAGGGTAACCGTTGCCCTTCTAATGGGGGAGCAATAGTTTTATCCTGATTTTTCAGTTTGAAAGCCCAACCAGCCGGTGAAAGGGAATTTCCCGATAGATTTGGGGCCTCTTGGTAACACCTGTGCTTTCCAATGGGTGTTCAACAAACGATTTGATCTACCACGCTCCATAGTTGTTTCGGCTGAAAAAATGAATACTAACCATCTGGTTGGTGTATAGTTGGATAATGGATGATAATGGTGGTTAATGCGTGAATAGAGGTTTATTCTAACCATGATTGTTGACCACTATTAACCATGGAATTAACCATAGAATGGTTGAAAATTGATGGTTGACCATTCATGCTTAATCTATCGTTGATAGTGAGATGTTCATTTTAACAATTATTCACCATAGAATTAACAATTCAAAAATTATGAACCACTATTATTCTGATTTGGTTGACGTTCTTAGTAATTATTGAACTGGTGAATTGATGGATAGGAGTGTGGTGCATCAGTTGATAATGATCCAAGGTACCAACTCATTGTTGCCGAGACTCCGAGTCACACCTTCAAGTTTGGCGTCGACAAGAGGGTGACGTGCTATGCCAATTCTCCATTCCCAGTTGAGATCGGTAGAAAATCATGTGGTGGCTTCTCAAGTGTTGAGAACCCCTAAAATGATTTAAAATGTTTGATTTGTGTTGATTTTTGAAATTATCAATATAGAGGATTTATTGTTGAAAATTATCAATATGTACCCCTATTTTTAGAAACACTCATGCTGATTTTGGTGATTTACCAATGTTACAGTAACTACTGGGGATGTGAGTGAACTACTGTATATTAGAAGTGCAATGAACTGTGAATCATATTAGGAGTGCGTTGGTATTCAATTGTGAAACATATTAGTATTCATTAGTCCACATCAATGTCATTAATGACCTCAGTTCATCAGTATGTGTATTTGGTAACCACTGACTAAACGTCAATATTTGTCAGGCGGGGGGATATGAACCACCATCAATAGCTAGTCGCTTTATGGTAGCTAGCACTAATTCTCATCCAATAATTTCATCCAATATTCACTGTTCATAGTTGACTAATGATGACAACACTCGGCATAGGGGCATTCATCATTTATAGGTGTACCAATAATAGTAGCGATCTCATACCAAGAAGATGGTTCACACTATGGGTTAGTTACGATGATAAATTACCCTCATAATAGATATACAAATATCAAATTGTAATGATTTGCTGATTATCATGCAGAGGCTCATCGTTCTATTTGGATCTATTTGGCTTGTAAACATTGATCTGGTGGTTTCTCAAAATATGGGACCTCCAAATCATCCAGTTTATCAACCTTTAAAGATCTGTATAGTAATAAACCTACCATTGTATGGGTACTCCCCCATTTTGAGGAACTACCAGACGTGTGCCAATCCGAATCTTTCCCAAGATGGCTGGCACCAGAGTTCCGCAACGCCCCTGCAGGCGCGCCGTGCCACGTGTCAAAGTCACACGCCCGAATCGCAGAACTCGAACTCTTCGCGGGCACCAAAGACGGCAGCGCTGCATGGCCGTTCGCCAGGCGTTGCTAAGTGCCAAGAGCTATACTGCAAGCATCTTGACGCAAGATTCGATGGCTGGTTGGTGATTTCCAACACTGGTATTTTTCCCTAGCATTGCCAAATGACTGATTGGTTGACAAGCATATGTTTCATAGTGGTGGTTCAACCACCAACCAGCTTTGTTGTTTCCAACCATATTGAGATGGTTGATAGATTGATCTGCGCACATTTTTCAGTTGGGTTCTAACCACCAACCATACGAGTATTCCAGGTTGGAACAGTGCTGGAGGATTTGGGAGGATCTGCCTGGATTAAGGAGGTTAAAGGGCAAGGAATCTTCGTCCTTGATGTCATTCATGGTTTTCATGGCCTCTGGTTACCTGCTGTCCTTTCCATGGCTGTTGCTGGCGGATTGGATGCTTTGTGGCCAAGTATCTAGCTGGTTGCTGGTTGTCAAGGCCGCCAATTGATCATCCACCACGAACTAAGACCATCAGTTGACTGTATATCTAAGCTCTAAATATCAAAGTAAGATATATAGTGAATTAAGATGGTCACACTCTGGTAAACTAATGGAAGTGAAAAAAATCCACCATTTATAGCGGGTTTGCCTACTGAAAAGGGTCTTTTTTGGCTTCTAGGTTAGTTGCCCAGAGGGCAATTGATTGTATACCGTACTTGATGACAACCATCATAGTACCAATTGGTATGATGGTGAATGATTACATATCGCTTAAGCCTTCCCCGCTATCAACGGCTACTTTGATGCTTTGGAAAAGCTGCTAAAGATCAAGGTGATGGTCTTTGGGCGAGTTTTTGGCTCAGTGGTGACTGTGGTTCGCATGTAACGCATAGGCCGTCACAGTACCTGGTGTAGGAGCCACTCAAAAATGGTGCAGACTCTGCTTTCACCCACATTTGGTCAGCTCTGTCCGTCAATTTCTTTGGAGAATGTGCTCCGCCACCTTCACAGTTGCCCAGCAGAAGGCACCTTCTCTTCGATTCTGGGGGCTCAGTTGCACATTGGAGCCGACGCCTCCATGATCACCGAAATTTGTGGACTGCGGCTATTCTTTTTCGGGAAGAACTTGTCCCCTGCGGCCTGTTGTTGAGATCAAGCTCGGAACAAGGAAGGAGAGGAAAGATTTCATAGAATTCAAGCACCTGGCCACGGCATGGCAGGGCTAGGGGCATTGCACGAAACTGGGGAAGACGCAGCTTTGCTGAGCACCACCAGGTACTACGTACTGGAAGGCGGTAGTATCCACCATCGTTCAATGAACTGCCCGTTAACCGTCAAATCTAGGCCTTTGCCCGCTACAGGTTGGACCAACCATGAATCATCAACCGCTGGTCAATGTCCACACCCAAACCAAGCAACCGGATACATGGCCTTCATGTGATGCAATTAGCAGATGGTTGATGGTGGTCGATGAGAATGTGGCTAAATGAGATTAAATGATGGCTCATAGTCAAATAGCGTTTGATAGCAGGTGATAACCATTGATAATGATTCGTATTCTGGACTCCACGATATAGGTATGGGTCGGCAAGATAGCCTGTGCCTATATTTGTTCATACACACTTCTGCCTTCGCAAGCCAGAGAGCAAAAACAAAACATTGACCTTATGTCCTGGGCACTCTGACATTCAATGGTTTGGATTTGGGTTCTATTTCTCGGCTTTTGTTTTCTCTTGGCTCAAAATCAATTTTTGGCAGAGGAATAGATCAAGTGTGTGCGTGGGGCGCCATGTTTGCTGATTTTGGTTTGTGGGGAAGTTGATTTGATTACGCAGGCGGCAGTGCTAATGTTGCACTTTGTCCAACCAGTGTTAACCACCATTATTTGCCATATTGATTTTCAATTCCATGGTGAATAATCGGTGCCAGCCATTACTAATCATCATTGGTCCAGCATGCAACATCATCACTAGCCACAGATGATTTCAGAGTGTTCACACCCAGCCTAGCATTATTGACCGTCATCTAGCCGTCATTTCTCTATGTTTTAACCGCCATTTTAACCATCATGTGCCCATGGTTTGCTATTTCATAGCCGTCGCCTGCAATCATTTCACTATCTTTTCAGCGCTGCTTGTTTTTGATGAACCCCCAACAAGGTGGTTTCTCAAGATAGGGAACCCAAAAAATGGTTGGCTTACTTCTATAAATGGTTTAATAACTAGATGATTTGGGGATCCCCTATTTTGAGAAACACCCAACAACGCTGTGATTCAGGTATGTCGGCCCTGTCCAAGCGCGCGGCTTGGCAACAAGTGCTGGCTCTCTTCCAAGTGATGAAGGATCAATCCATCCAGGCTTTCGGAGGATCAGTGGTGCATGATGGGTGGTTACCGTCATTCAACGTGGTAAATGATGGTTGATAAATGGCTATGGGTCAATATTAACCCTTAATAATAGGGGATACTAACCAACCAATAAGAGGGAAACCAATGATTAATGATGGGGAACTAGGGGTACAGGGTTTTGACCCACAGCCAAATAATGAAATGGGTTCAAGATGGTTTGTAGTAAATGATGGTATTGGTCGTTGTTTAATGTCATGCAATGGCTTATGGTAAATGATGGTTGATGATAGTGATTAGTAATGATGGTGGCTGATGATGATGATGATGGTTGATGATGGTAAAAAAAAACACCCATTGTCATCATCATTTACCATTATTACGAACCGTCGCCACAAGCTAACCATTATTAACCATTGCTATCAATCATTGACTGCGTGTAACAGTTGTTATTAGCAATTCATTAGGATATTATTAGCCACTCTTCTTTAACCACCGTTACCTATGAATCATTTTTAACCACAACACCTATTAACGGTAATCATCATTACCACTTTAAATTATTGTTCTTATTACTCTACCAAAATACCATAGTAGGGTTAACCATCACAATCAAACATCACCATTATTTTACCATAATAATTGTTCGCATCACAACAATAGTGGTTACCATCGCGATAATAGTGGTAAACATCACCATGAAATGTTATAAACCATTATCAACCATTCTTGTTGTTGGTTTACTTAGTATAAACCAACATGAATTACTATCATTATCAGGTTGGTTGACCTATTGTTAGTATTGTTATTACCTTTTGTTGGTTTATCTTTCATTACCATGAATTTTTATTTTGAACCTTTATCAAACCTTATAATTTCTTGTTTACATAAGCATGGCGGTTAACATCAACTGTGATTAATTACGCCATATCAACCGCTATCAACCATAATAGTGGTTAAACATCAACCATTTTCATTACCGCTATGAACCACTATTATTGACAATTGTTATTGTTATTAACAATCATTATGAACCACTATTGTCCACTACTATTGCTTTTGTTATTTAGATAGTCTTCTTAACTTATTGTTATCATCAACCATAATTGTTGGTGTACCACGTTTATATTACATAACACTGTCATTATTGTTGTTACAACTATTATTGGTCACTATCATTATGAAACACTAATGCCCAACGGTGACCATGTTGGTGCACCTGTTACGAAGTGGTGATGTTTGACTTTCACTTGGCCACCGATTTTGCAGGCGGACGCCTTCAGCTTCAGCGTCGTCGCCAGCGCTTGCGAAAAGGTGGCGCCATGGGTGGGGGCCGTGGTGAAAGGTGGGGCAGTTCGTGACGAAAGATGGGCAAATCGTGGGGAAATCATGGTGAGTGATGAAACATGGTGAGTTAATGATGAAATTCTGGTGAGTTTAGGGTGATTTAATGGATGTTGACGGTTAGATGGTGAATTTATGGATGTTGTTGGTTAGTTTGGTTAGTTCGATGGTGAAATTATGATCGATTTATGGCTAATTCATGGTTGATTTGTGGTTGACTTGTGGTTGATTAATGGTGAACCCACAGTCATGTAATCGTGATTTTTTTGCAAAATCATGGTCAATTCATGACAGTGTAAGGGTCCATAAATGGTTTATTCATGGTTGGTTTCTGCTTATTCAGTAAGGGATAGCAACTAACAACCAGAAATGGTTTCCACTGCTTGGACGATTGATGGATGATTTGCCATAGAACTTGGCTACAATGATTATTCATGATTAGCAACAGTTGATTAAGAATGGGTTCTCATGGAAGATCCAGCTGTTAATAAACCACACTCAGTTTGGTTGGTGTTTGTTGATGATTTTCCCTTCTTCACAATTACAGAATCACCCTTTAGCGCATTTATCAACCACGATCAACCATTCTCAGCCATCGTTAGCCAATATAAATCATTACCAATCGACAAAGCCATTATCAACCACTGGTCGACCACAGGTATTCATGACCATTCCACTTGTTTGCCGGTAATGGATAGTGATTCGTCCCTATCCATGTGGTGTGACCAATCCAAAATTGTTTCGTGATTGGTTCATAATTGGTTGAAGCCATTACAAGTCACTGTATACACCAAACAAATCCATGATTATTGTCAATGGATTAGTTGGCGGGAAAACCTACGTTGGAAAGCTTTGCTTTAACCACCAAGTAGAGCAGGGTTTCCCAGGGCGATTTTCCCGGAAAAACCAACCCGAGTGATATTATTGGTTTCAATGATTGAATTGCTGCTTGCTTGGCTGCGCAGTTGGGGTGAGACCTGGATGATATACTCATGGCTGTACATGGCTGTAAAGCTTATAACCGCTAGAACCATGGTTAGTTATCAGTTCCAAACTGGGGATGCGCATTTCAGTAGTGACTGAGCCATTCGTTCCGCGTTCGAGGCGAGCCGATGGGACCTGGCCCTGCAGAGTTTTGTGGAGATGCGCTCCCAACAGGCGTCCCCGGTGGTCACTGATGAGTTTTTTCAATGTTTTGAAGTGGTATGCTATGGTATGGTATGGTACGGTATGGTATGGTACGGTGTGGTATGGCATGCTATGGTGTGGTATGGTATGATACAGTATGCTATGGTATGCTATGGCAATGGTTGATATTGTTGGTAGTGGTTGCCGCTTAAGATAATGATGCTGGTTGAAAATGGTGCTAATGTAGATAGATACTGGATGATCATGGTTGAGAAGGTTCGAGAATGATTGATACCGGTTTATACTGACTGGTGAATAGGGGTTGCTGCTGGTTCATACTGGTTGAGCATGGCTTATAATGAGGTAATGATCGTGGCTTCAACTGCTACCTATGGTGGCTTAATCGTTGCTGATGATGCTGTGGTTTGTCATGTTTGGTAATGGCGGCTACTTGACTTGTCAATGATGTTGATCAAGGACAAAGATACGGAATACCAACAACAAACAAGAACAAAATCGCAGGGGAAAGCAGTTCCTTTGAGCAGTCAAGGTTTGACAATCGCAGGCAGCACGCTTGATGTTGTTTGATAGTACTGTGTTGGTTGTACTGGCTGATGGTTCATGATGGTTGATGATAGTGGATGATGACTAATCATGAGTCCGTAAGGTCAACGGTTCTTCATGATGGGTTTTTGTTCCCCACCTGTCAGGTGAGGGTTGTTAGATTTTATCACAGCTGACTCCTCCTCCTCGCCCGCCTCCTCCTCCGCCTCCTCAACCGCCACCATGCACGACTAGTGGTCGCTGCCGGACCTCAACCACCACCATGCCCGACCAGTGGTCGCTGCTGGACCTCAACCACCACCATCCGCGGCCAGTGGTCGCCGCCGGACCTCAACCACGAGCAGCCGCGGCCAGTGGTCGCCGCCGGACCTCAACCGCGAGGAAAGAACGTCAGAAAGAATGTCAGAAGAGATGTCAGCAAGAATGTCAAAAGATATGCCAGAAAGAATGTCAGAGAGGATGTCAGAAGATAGGTCAGAAGACATGTCAGAAAGAATATCAGAGGATATGTCAGATAGAATGTCAAAAGAAATGTCAGGATAGAATGTCAGAAGAAATGGCAGAAGATATGTCAGAAAGAATGTCAGAAGATATGTCAGAGAGAATGTTAAAAGATATGCCAGAAAGAATGTCAGAGAGAGTGTCAGAAGATATGTCAGAAAGAATGTCAGAGAGAATGTCAAAAGAAATGTCAGGATAGAATGTCAGAAGAAATGTCAGAGAGAATGTCAGAAGAGATGTTAGAAAGACTGTCAGAAGACATGTGAGATAGAATGTCAGAGAGAATTCCAAAAGATATGTCAGAAAGAATGTCAGAACATATGTCAGAGAGAATGTTAAAAGATATGCCAGAAAGAATGTCCGACTAGAAAGTTGTCAGAAAGAACGTCAGAAGATGTGCCAGAAAGGATGTCAGAAAGAATGTCAAAAGGTATGTCAGAAAGAATGTCAAAAGGTATGTCAGAAAGAATGTCAAAAGGTATGTCAGAAAGAATGTCAAAAGGTATGTCAGAAAGAATGTCAAAAGGTATGTCAGAAAGAATGTCATTCTAAATGTCGGAGAAAAATGTCAGACAAAAGTGGAGCCAACAAGCGGTGTTGAAATGACATGGTGGGGATCACTCGAACTAAAGTAATTACGATTAATGATGGGCAAATAGTGAGTGATAGCAGGGGAGCACAATAATGGCCGGCATTAGGCTTTTGACTTTTTTGGGAGGGATGCTGTCCTGCTTTGGGCTGTTTTTTCCAACATGAAAGAGGTCTCTGAAGACTTGCAACAACTCCACCACTCTGCTGGCCATGCCCCCCAGTTCTTGTAACCGCGATTTGCTCCTCACTAATGGCCATATTCATCATTCATCATTGATCGATTATTCATGGCCATGCCCCCCTTTTTGGTAATCCTTCACCACTATTCATCACTACCCATTATTGACCAATAAACCTCATGTGCTTAATACTGGTAGCTATTTCAAATCTTCACTGCTAATAACCTTGTCATAAGTAGTGAAGTGCCTTTAGTGCCGGCTTTTGCCCATATTTTCAGCCATTCTTCCAGTATCATCACCCATGACTCAACTGCCACGATGAATCAAGCGGGTTATATCAACGATTTATTCATCATTCAACACCGAGGATTGTTACTCAACTCGTCACGACCTGAAAATAAAGTGACCAACATCAAATTCTACATCATAAAGCTCATAGTCAACAATTCTTTCGAAATTGTCCACCAACTTTTCCATGCGAATTTAAAATCATAACATAAAATCATCCCTCAAAAACCTCCCAAGCTTCACCAAGCTTCAGCACCGGGGCCCACCACCAGGTGGCACCCCCCATGGCCCGTGCCCCGTGCCCCGCCGTGCCCCGCCCCAGGTGGCGCCCAGCGTGGTGAACTTCGCTGGCGCCGTGGCCGGCT
>VSDK01005992.1:213683-243531 GCA_009767595.1 Symbiodinium kawagutii
CAACAACAACATCAACAACAACAACATCATCAACAACAACATCAACAACAACAACATCATCAACAACAACATCAACAACAACAACATCATCAACAACAACAACATCAACAACAACAGCATCAACAACAACAACATCATCAACAACAACATCAACAACAACATCATCAACAACAACAACATCAACAACAACAGCAACAACAACAACAACAACAATGGTTGAAACCACCCACCATTCACTGTTCCCACCAGGCTGCAATTCCTTGCGCAGGTGGATCAGTGGCCTCAAGCCTTAGCGCTGCTGGAGGAAGCCATGGCCATCTCATTGAAGGCGGTGCCCTGATGTGGCAACGCGCAAGGGGATGAGTGGTGCTTAGTGATGGTCAATAGTGGTTAATCGTAGTTAATAGTGATTAATGATGATGAGTGATGGTCAGTGATGATTAGGGATCATGGTCAATGATCATTTACGCTGATATGATTGATGTGATTGGTTGGTGATGGTTGATGTTGGTTGATGAATGATGTGATTGGTGGATGATGGTGTTTAGTGATGATGGTTAGTGATGACGCTTAGTGGTGATGCGTAGTGATGATGCGTAGTGATGATGGTTCGTGATGGTTCCCTGACCTGATGATGAATGAGCTGGTCAATGAGCTGTTCAATGAATGATTAAGCTGATGGTGACTAGGCTGATTGATTATGGCTAATGAGGGTAATAGTAGTCATGATGTATGATGATTGATGTTGGTTGATCATGGCTACAGCGATGATGAAATTCGTTATTGAAGCATCAGAATGGTTTTTACAGTGATAAATCTGTGCTGCAACTGGCCACAATTTGCTGACTGAACCCTGGTTTACTCATGGGGCGGGTAGCTCTTCAGGGACATCAGGACATACCCATGTTGAGCAGACATCAAGCTTGGTATTGGCATAGGGCATAAAACAACCAGATCATCAACCAGCCATGATTTACGATCTCTGCGGGGCAGCACACCATAAACGCTGATTGCTATCAGATCTACTATTTTGAATTCAATCCTGTAAGGATCAAACAACTTGTAATAGCTTTGAAGCTTGGCGCAGCTACAAGTAGGATAGCCCACTTGCTTACGGAATTACACTTGCGACACTTATAACTATGGTACAACTACGCGGTAAGCATGACCTGTACATAACTAGGATGAACCCACCCTTTGGTGAACTAACCTGGCAATGGACAATCCACTATCGATAGCTAGTTTCCCAGGCTTTCCTAAGAATAGGTGAGTTCTCGGGAATTTCCTGTTATGAAATGCCGATTTTCCGAGGATTTCCTATTAAAAATGATCAGTTTCCAGTGTCAGGTGAGCTCACCCAAGGGTCATCCAAGGACAGGATGACTTTCACCAACGTCATCAGCTCCCTGGCGGCCAGCGGAGAGTGGCAAAGAGCACTGCGCCTCGGAAATTACGTCCTGCGGGGCATACAGCAACGCCTTGAGCAGCAAAAGACCCAATTAATATGGCGAGTTGGGTCAAGCAGTTGACCAGCCAACAATAGAGGATATTAACGAACAACTAGTGGTTGGTTTATTGCTATAAGGCTATGGGTCATTTTTTTGACCAACCAACTAGTGGGGGATTTCCACCAACAAGTTCATAGGGAAAACAATGGTTAATGATGGGGGAACCAGGGGTACGGGGTTTTGACTCACTGCCATATCAATAAATAGTGGGGCAATTTTCATAGGTTTCATATCCACAGATGCTATACGGTGGTTTCTCAAAAATAGGGTACCTCGCAAAATGGTCAGTTTAGAAATGCAAATTGTCAATATCGGATGATTTGGGGCTTCCGCCAGCTATTTGTTTGAGAAAGACCCATATGAGTCTGTGCCAAAATAGTGGTACCCCCAAAACCAATGGTTTAGTAGTAAAATGTTCGTTTTTGGTGGGTTGTTGGTTACCCTATTTTGGCACATGCACAAATGGTTGCTGATCAATAGAGAATGACTCATGTTGATAATTTATGGTTGAACTAATAAAGTTTTGACTATATAGTGGTTGAATAACCAATGTTAATAACTGATGGTTGATAGTGGCTGATGCTTGATTAACAAGTCGACCGGCAACAACAAAAACAGGAATATTTACATGATAGCAACCAACCAACCAGTCCTAAACTAGTTGGCTAATTATTAATAATATGGGAACGATACCCAACGAAAACAGGTCAATAAATAGATAAAGACAAGTAAATATAGATACAAAACATGATAAAACATGTATATCTATATGTGAAAATGATTCATAACTAATGGTTGATAGTGGCTGATGGCTGATAAATGTACTTACTATCTATCTATATATTAATCTATGTACATGTATATCTTTATATACTTAAGTACCTATTTGTTTGGATATTGCCGCATATATTTACATGCACATACATCGCTGAGCAAAAGGATGAACACTAACCCCTTTGTAACTAGCACGCTAGACAATGATGACAATTAATTGCTAGTATGTAGTATGAATGCTGCTAATGATCCTAATTGATGCTTTAATAGGTACAATGAGGACTACAACGAGTTAATTATCCTCAATGTGCTAGTTGTGATGCTGACCCCAGTGAGGGAAGCCGGCGTTTTGATGGGCTCAAGTGACCTGATGACCCCATGTGTGAACCATGGAAAAAGTTGATGGCGGCAACCAGGTACCCCTCAATGTTGGTTGTCAATGAGTGGGAAGCGGCTGCCCCCACTAGCATAGTTAAGAATAGCTATTGACTGTTGAACCCATTCTCGGGTAAATAGGATAGCTATGATAGCTATTTAGGATATCCTGGCTATGAAGTTAAGGAATAGCTAATGACCATGCGATAGCTATACTAATTCAACTAAGTTAATGGTTGTCAATCTTCGCCAATCCAGGAGCTTAGAGCTATGATCACCAATCGGTGCCAACAAGTTGAGGATATCACCGCTCCTAATTGAGCACCATTATTGCCTGTCATTAGCCAGCTCACTTTTTTGAAATCTCAATCATGATTCACCATTCATTGGCCCTTATAGAAAGCTACAAATCAATCATTATTGGCTATTTAACACCATGAATCAACCATTATCAACCATTCACTCCTGCCAACCAACACTTGGACAAATATTTTTTTCGAATAAATCATGCACTACGGTTAACCAACACTTCGCCATCATGAACCCTTCATCACTCGCCCTTTCAGCCAGGTGGTTTCTGGAAGATCTGCGGAAAGCGCAGCTGAAACCCAGCGTGTTAAGCTACAATTCGGCCATGGCGGCCTGCAACAAGAGCCACTCGGTGACCCGAGTCATAGAGGCAGTCCAGGTACTGCAGGCAGGTCCTGAAATGGAGAGCATCCACGGAAGCTGGGAGATCCAGGAATGTCTACGTGGGTCGTTTATTACTTTCAATGGCTAGTAGCTATCCAGTTTATTACTATTTATGTTACTATGAATGGTTTATCATCAATGGTTTATCATTTACTTATTGGGTAGTAACAATTGGATAGTATCAACTTGGTTCATTACTTTGATAAACATATCCATTACTCCAATAGCTGTTTATCATTTACTTATTGGGTAGTAACTAACCAGCAACAACCACTGACTTATGAATGATGAATAAGCCATTTTAACCATCAATTATAATTGGGGGTTTCTCAAGCCATAGGGGTACCCCTAAAATCATCCAATATTGATCAGTGATGGTAATAAACCAACCATAACTTTGGGGTTCCCTATGTTGGGAAACCACCATGTTGCCGGGAATCGTTTGTTGATGATTCACAAGCTTACAGATTGACGATACCAAAGGACAACCACCATGTGTACGTTTCTTTTTGCGAAAGGTGATAGCTCCCATCGAGCAACAATTAGCTGATTGCCAGAGTGTAACGCCAAATGTTGACCATAGCTGCTACATGGCATAGCATGGCATTACATAGCTAGTGGTTTCTCAAAATAGGGGACCCCCCAAATCATCCGATATTTTTCTATATTAATAAACCAACAATAACTTTGGGAGTCCCCCAGAACTTGAGAAGCACCCATATAACCATACAACTGTATTAGTTGAACCATTCGTTTACCCATTCGTTTAACCATGAATTCACCATACCTATCGCGGCCCATCACTATCGATAGCTCCGGACTTCTCTCGTCAAGGCTCAGACGCTGAGGGTCCTAACGCCACCTGGCCCTGGGCGCTGCTGCTGTTCCATGACATGCAACGAGGCCCGGAGGATCACTGGGTAGCGGTGAGCCACGGTGAGCACTGGGAGCAGAGTTGATCCCGTGGTTAGAACCAACTATGGTAGCTAAGCATTTGGTTACCACAACACCTTGACTATATAGATATGAAGGTTAACTATATAGATGTTAATTAAACCAAGTCTGGTTGTTAGCTAAGGATGGTTAACTTACTAATTAGACGGTTATTAAGCATATGGTTATTAACTAAGGATATTCAGGACTTACTAATTAATTAGATGGTTATTAAGCATATGGTTATTAACTAAGGATATTTAGGTTAACCATCCTGGTAGGTCATTCACATAGGTAACCCCTGGTGACTATAACCTACCTTAGAAGTTATTGTGTAGCCATCCCACTTATAACCCCCGCTGCACAGGCAAGTAATCACTTGTAGTTATGAGACATTGCTGGGTTCGTGGCATTAGGTGCGGTGAGATCATGTGGGAATCAAAGTTCATGGCTCATCGCTTATTTCACCATCATTTGCCCCTGGATAACCATGATTCACCATCAGTCAATCATCAATGAACCATCAAATAATCATCAACTATCATTCAACCATCGACGAACCATCATCAACCATCAATCAACCAAGAATATCAATAAATATGCCAGTATTGACCATGATTGACAACTAAGCAGCCTTCAATTAGTCATTACTGCGCCATGAGTCAACCATGATGAACCACCCCGATCTCCAAGCCATTCATCTCCAAGCTCCAGGGCTGGCTGAGCCCCCGGATGCCTTGAGTTTCAACATCGCCATGAGTGCTTTGGAGCGCGGCAGCTGTTGGAACGGAGCTCTGTGGTTGTTGGAGGCGATTTGGGGAACCGGGAATTTTCTGTTATGATGGTTTCTCAAAATAGGGAACCCCCAAGTTATGGTTGGTGTATTTCTGTAATTAAAATGACCCAGTAAATGACTAAATTTCATGATTTTTGTGGGGGTACCTCCATTTTAAGAACCCGTCATATGATTCTTTCAAATCATATGACAGATGGGTGTTTCTCAACATTGCTAGGGTACCCCCAAATCATCCGATATTGATCATTTCCAGGAATAAACTGCCCATTTTTGGTGGTACCCTCCTTTGAGAAACCACCACATGACACCTATGGATGGGAACCTATGAAAATTGCTACACACTAGTGTTGTCAAATGACTCAATTCTATGTATGATGTGATTCATGTCTCTTATGCTGTACATCGTGTAACTTGCCCCTTAGAGACCCCTGTGCTTCCCTGGTCTCGCGGCCAGGCAGCCTCAAAGCAGCCACTTTCGACAACTCCGTCACCAGCGAGCCGAGCCATGCTGAGCCAATGGAAGAAGATGCAGCGCCTCGTAGTGGAACAGCGCTTGGTAATGAGGGAAAACAGGCTCGTGAATGATGCTTAACAACGGTACATGTGTCATATTGGTGGATCAGTGGTTCATTTAGTGGGTGATAAATGGCTACATAGTGGCTAATTGATGCTTAATTGATAGTGGTTGATGATGGGTCGGATTGGTTAACAATGGTTCATGGTGATTGGGAATTCTTCATTTTTTTGGTTAATCCATATACTGACGTTCTCTTGACGATGGTGAACAATGCTTTCATGATGTGCTTATAATGATGGTTTATGATGGCTCTATACTCATGGTTTTATGATGATGATGATGATGATGATGATGATGATGATGATGATGGTGAATAAGGACTTATTGACTGATCGATGGCGAATTAATGGTTCATTGATGGTGATTAATCATGGTAAGTAATGGTTGAGAATGGCTAAGGGTGATGGTGACATATGGATGATACATGGATGGCTTTCCCATGACAGTGAAAATCGCTGAACATATGAAGCCGTTGCACGCGTTAATACTCATGTTCATGGTCATGATACTTAGTGGTGTTAGATTGATGAATGATGTGTAACGTGGCCACATAGTGATTAATTATTGATGAGTCCCATGATGGCACATGATCCTTTCTAATGATCTCCAGCGGTTGATGCTGAGTCATGCTTTGAAGGTCCAGCAGTTGATCGATTTCAGGGGCCAAGCAGGTGGATCTGTTGCTTGTTATCCAAGTATCAATCGTTATTTGATTTTATCTGGTAATCATTAGCAAATGGTGGGTTGACTCATATTTTTCATAGGGATTCAATCCAGCAACCAGTTATTATCAACTGCTACTGTATCATCATACTAAGATGGTTATTATTATAATGATACTAAGATGATACTAATGATAGCCAATAGTTGATAGTTGATCATAGAATAAAGCATTGGATAGCACCGAGCTATTGATGATGGTTAGAGTTGATAATTAACGATATAGTTGATAGGAACCAACTATTTATGATGGTGAAGACAATTACTATAGGGGTTAATCGTTGATAATAGGGGATAAGAACCAGCAACGGATCGAATAATACAACCAGGTGGAAACACCGACCTGTTGATTAAGAGCAGGCTGCTTAGATGTAACTTGGATAAGCTGCTTGACCAACACCGGTGATTATTCATTACCAACCTGGATTACACCAAGCAAAATGACCTGTTAATTCGGCTGATTGGTCATCACAGGTGATGTTTTGACCATTTTGCTTTGTAGGGGGGTGCAGACCAGCAGTCCAACAGCAGTGATCTGCAGGTCCGGGGTGGTTCCGCAGTCACGGAACTGCGAACAACTCTTGCTTTTGGGACCCCATGTCATGGATGGTTTATTTCGATAAGTGCTTAATATTGTGGATGATGACTTTTGGTAGCCCTGTGACTTGAGAAAAAACTATTTGATATTAGTGCTTGCCAGTAGAAGGATGATCTAATGATACTGATAATCTGATGGCAACTGTCAAGATGATTCAATCAAAGATGATAACCCAACAATAAGCCAACAATAGTCCAACATCCAACCATAGCCCAACAGCAAAAATCCAACAGCAAAACTCCAACAATGATCGTTAATGACCAGAGATTCGATTCCCTGGCCATGACTATACCGAAAACAATGATTATTCATGGATTTAAAAAAAACGAAAACATCGGAAACATCGGAAAAATAGAAAGAAAATCGCAACAAAACCATCTGATGATGTTTCCACTTGCGCGCCTGCGGGCCTTGTGGGGCCCGCCCTGCGAGGCTCGTGGGGATCCTCGCCTTGTCCAAGGCCGGCCGCTTGGCCGAGGCGGGAAGCTGAACGGTGTTTTTCGCCGCGAGGGAAGGGTTTAGTATGCAAATGGTGGTTTCTCAAAATTGGGACCCCAAAAAATGGATGGTTTATTAGTGTAAATGACTACTTTTGGATGATTTGGGGGTACCCCTATTTTGAGAAACACCCACATGTATGCAATCACCTTTTTTGATAGGGGTTAAAACATGTTAAAACCACCGAGCAGTAAGGAATAGTCTTGGGTGTATTTTGAATCTTTGGTGAATTGTAGCTTTGAGTAAGGATAAATCCTGTTGTAGTTAATCAACCCTGAGGGTTATGGCTATCAGTATCAGTTGTGTCATCTTGAATCTTTCCGGCGATGGGTAACCATCTAGGAAGAAGCCGAGTCTGACACTGACAACCTTTAATGGTTGGGTGACGCAGGAACCGTCTGGGCAGCCTTGTTATGGTTCTTCGCCAATGGCACCAACAACAATCATGGCAGACAAATGGTCAACGAATGGTAAGTGAATGGTCAAATACGTGCTAGATGCTGTTTTCTTCGATTGTTCCATCATTGTTCACAAGCGCAAAGTACGGAATTAATGGTTAATTAATTGATTGGCAATTGCACCTACTACTGGCTGCCTCAAATATTTGACCTACCATCAACAGGTATTGATAAATACGGCTGGTACTGTAGTGCTTATGCCGCTTATCCACAAATAGCTCAGCCCGCTATTTATGAAGCTTACAGGTTTCAATGCCAAACAATAACTTTCATGGGTAGTAGTGGATACCTACAAGCCGACAACTGAAGGGCTGATTAGTATGTGCTGCCCCAGTGGGAATGACTTCACGGTGAAATGGTCAGCTTCCCTCTTAAATCGGAGCACAGGTTTGGTGGCTGGGGGCTTGCTGCATGGGATATTATGCTATATGTGTTGTATACATTGCACACATATTTGCAGACAGATCTTCTACTTTTTAATCAAAGAGCCATACGGTTTCTGTTTTTTTGCACTGTTAAATTTCTCATTGTGTTTATACCCTTATGAAAGTATAAACATGTTCTTGCGCTGTTTATGCTCTCATTTCTTGTGCATTTGGCTTGACAATATCTCCGCTGGTTGTTCTACCCATTGTTTTTTTTTCCCACTTATGTACTATCTCAATAAGAACATAGAATATCATCTATGTTCGCCGCACACTGCACTATCCCCGGTGGTTGGAAGCCTTTTTATTCTGCACCAGAAACCCGCCATGATTTGATCAACCTTCAGAATCGATCATTAATGCGCCATTACCTACATGGTTCAAACATGAATGGAACTATTAAGTAAGCATTATTTATCATTAATGTTGTCCACCATTATTTAATCATTAAATGGTGAATAATGCCAAATCCAACATGCTTAACCTACTGGAATCACCATTATATCATGGTGAAGAGTGGATAATGGTGAATCATGGTCAGCAAACCTTTCACCAGTTTACTCACGAATCACAATTCTTGCAACCTTGTTGTTTAAACATTTGCTGACCACTTTTCACCATCAACAACAAATACCTGTTGACCATATACACCATCAACCTATTGACGAAATGTATTGTTGTTGCTGGTGCTATTGCCTTATTGATGTCAACTATCACTTTTCCATTCCATCAATTGATCAACTCACAATCACCCATACGCAAGGCATTTTTTGTCAGTTAACGATCTACCATTGTCAGCTGCTTCTTTTCTGTAAAGGTCAATGCTTAATCGATAAACCATGATTGAATTTGAGTAAAAATTCATTACCTAGGTGTAGAAACCAGCTAAACCAGCTAAACCAACTAAACCAGCTAAACCGTAAACATTGGTTCGTCATTTGCCTGATCTACCGAGGATGATAAGTCCAGCTTCTTCTTGGTAGGTAAAATGGGATAAACCGCCTAGGGACTGGAAGCTGGCTTCCCTAAGTGGCTTACCTAAAGACTACAACATTAAGATATTAGTTACTAGTTAGTGGAATTTATATGATATGGTGAAACCTCCTTTAGAATATTTTTTTACATAAATAATGATCCCTATAAAGACTAGTTTTTTACCAGTGCTATCAGGGCTTTCAGACATAGGATCCTTTAGATCATTAGTACCACTGGACTTGGACAAACCTTAAAACTGTGAACTTTGCAGATTTGTCCAGGCCCTAGCAGTGCTGCGTGGATTGGTGGAGCGAGGTGGGGCGGCGATGGCAGAGCGAGGTGGGTGATATCAATAAGAGCTGATTAGGGTTGATAACGAACATCAGGTGTGAACCAATACGGGTTAATTAACCACCGTTAACCAATCACATCAACCAATAAGGGGGCTATTCAGGGCTTAAGCTTGTGGGTAATTTGTGAATAACGGTCTATACATACGGGTTAACAACCACCACCTACCATGAATAACGACTTGTCAACCATAAATGTCATGTCTCCGGGGATCGCCTTTTGGGTCACCTACCGTCGCCCTGAATCAAGCAATGCGCAACGGCAACAATGAGGAAAGGAATGGCCAACAAACATGCTGCCAAGAGGGAAGGAACGGCGATTTATCAACCAGTGACATGATAATCAAGTAGGGAACTACCATCCACTCTGAATCAACCATGACAAGATCAATAGTAATGATAGTAAAAGGGGATTGAACATGTGATACAGTTAATTACCAAGATCTCTACAGATCAATATCGCCACTATCACTACATTGCCTAATTTTTGAGTTTGTTAATATTGAACAAACATGACAAATTATGGGGAGCTTTCATTCTTAACCGCTGCAATAATGGGCTCAACAAAAACATGAACCATGACTGTTAAACCCTACAGAACCAGTATCGTCAGCAATTGCTATTGATAGCCGTTATCAGTCACTATTACTAAATGGTTGTAATTGATAAAGCAATATGATTGCTCCTTGCTAGTCAGTTATCAATATGGACCCTTACTAACCATCATTTGGATCCTTACTAACCATCATTTACAGTGAACAATGAAACATACGCACAGAACTGACATCAATGGTGGAAACGGCTGATAATGTTTGTTGCTATCTTTGGTAGATAGATCAATGTACTGTACCAGCTAGTAACCATTATACTATACCACACCAGCACTCATGATGATAATATCTATGGTTTGTAGTGGTGAATATTGATTGACGGTGAACAAAGAACAACACTTCCAGAGTGATCCAACAAAAGCCATCAACTACACAGATCATAGAGATGTATAGCCACTAACAGCGGTTGATGATGGTTGATGGTTGAACATGATTAACATTATGATTCATCAATACTCAACGCATGGTTGTTGGCATGTTTCATATTGTTCGACGACAGTTGATTAGTGAGTAGTGGGAGTTGCTGCCCGCCTTTCCAATATTGAGTATCGTCAACTAAATTCATGAACCAACCATTCTTACCCCTTATATATTTACCATAAACTGACCATTCTTGACCATTGCCCATTCACTTAAGGGGACACTATCAACTAGACACTACTCATGTACCAACCATCATTGACCCAATGAGTTGACACCTTTATTAACCCCCCAACTTTTAACGCCCAATAATTACTTAGAATGGTTGATATATATATATATCAACCATTTTTAACTATCAAGTATGGTTGATAATGGTTAAATATAACTATGGTTGATGGTCAAATGGTTAAATAGTTAAAATGGTTGATATGACTATCAACCCCTCTACATATCAACCATTTTTAACTCGGCCAACCCGTCGCTGATGACCAAGTCGCAGTGTCGCTCATCGGATGCAGGCGCTCACCTTCTTTGGTTGGACGGCGAAGCTGCTACTGTGGATCTGCCTCTTGGGATCAGCGGTGGAACTGGTGCGGCGTTTGGGCTGTGAAAAAACGGCGGTAGGTTGGTGCTTGAAATGGGTTAATGGATGTTAATTAGATCTGAATAGATATGGATGCATTAAGAGATGTTAGCAGATGCTAAATAGATGTTTTCTCGGATGTTAATTGTGTTTTAAGGGGTTGATAAGTAGCAAATTTAATGTCAATGAATGCGTACTGAATGGATATATGATGATTCATAGCTGTTAGTACTATTGCTTGATAGATGTTAACACTAGTTGGGTTTAGTACTTGGTTGATTGATTTTAATAGCCAATCAGATGGTTGAGCCATGGCAAATTGATGGTTCATAAATGCGTAATGCATGGATGTATGTTGGTTGAGATGGCGAACAATGATTGGTTAATGCATAATGATTAGTGACTTTAGTGAATATTTGCAGTTGAGCATGTTTAATCAGCTCGAAAGTGGTTCTATGATGTTTTCATGAATGCGCTCATGGAGGAAGTCAGCCAATGGAAGCCGGGAAACAATTATTGATTAAAGATGGCTAAATAACGATGGATCATTCAAAGATGGCTTGCATTCTATGGACTCACCATAATGTCATTACGTTTTATGTGGACTAACCAGTCATGGTTCATATTTAGAATGGTTGACAAATAATGGTTCATCATGTGTTCACAATGGTTATTGATGTTTAGTTTTGTTCAGGAATGATTGATAATTGTTGATCATGATCAGTCATCGCGAAGAATGGCTGATCCAGAATTTGCAACACCTCTCTCAAGTCGATTACAATGATCCCGTTGATGATGGCTGATCCAGAAGTAATCGACTGTAGTTGATAATAATTAATCATGGTTGATTGTGGTTGATCATGGTTGATAATAACCAACCATGGTTGAGAATGGTCAATAATTGATAGGAATAATCATGGAGTGCGCTGCTATCAATTATTCCTATCAATTATTGGTTATCTACCATGGTTCTTATTCCAAAATCTCTTACTACTTACTCCAAAATCATGGTTGCTAGTAAGCGATTTTAGAGTGCGCGGTTGAGGCATGGTTTGTCCACAGACGTGGGCTGCGTTGCGGTGATGTTGGCGATGATGGAGATGCAGGCAGCCCGGCCTTTCGGAGAGGAAGCAACTCAATGATTTGGTTGCCCATTCGGTTGATGGTAAATAGTTGGTTAGTGATTGTTTACTGGTGGTTAGTGATTTTTTAATGGTGGTTAGTGATTGTTTAATGGTGGTTAGTGATTGTTTAATGGTGGTTAGTGATTGTTTAATGGTGGTTAGTGATTGTTTAATGGTGGTTAGTGATTGTTTAATGGTGGTTAGTGATTGTTTAATGGTGGTTAGTGATTGTTTAATGGTGGTTAGTGATTGTTTAATGGTGGTTAGTGATTGTTTAATGGTGGTTAGTGATTGTTTAATGGTGGTTAGTGATTGTTTAATGGTGGTTAGCGGTTGGTTAATGGTGGGTAGTCGGCTGCAGATACTCATGCTCATGGCTGGTACATAGAGATTTAGAATAGTCTTTGATCAACGGTGGTCAATAGTGATTAATACCCGCGGGCAATACGCCCCCAGACGGTCCCAAAGCAAAGCAAAGCAAAGGTCAATAGTGATCTTGTTAAAAATGGTTCGTGGTTACATGGTTGATACTGCTTCGAGCATATTTGTTACCTTTTCATGGACTACTTGTGAATGGTTAGCTGTTGGGAATGTTGAATCAATCAACATCACCATGATGAATTACGAACTACTTACTTGCAAATCAAGGTTGTTTGTGCTTAATGGAGGCAAAAAATGGCCGATCCGTGTACCTGCGAGGTACGGGTGGATGACAGTCCATAGCGGTGAATGATGGTTGATGGTGATTAATCAGAACTGTTTATTGACGATGTCTCTGTTTAAGTTTTGATTGATCCCCATCAGATCTGAGTTGATTCAATCAAAAATCTGCCAGTGGTGAATGATGATTCATCGGAGGATAGAGTTATGACCAGTCGCCGACAACCTCAGCTTGCGTTTTGCGAGCCTTTGCTACCTTTCAAGTAGGCAGTGCCACCATTTCTTTAACCTCGCTTGAAGTAAGTATGATTAGTTCAGTCACTAACCAGTGACGTAACCCCAGTCAGGGAGCTTTAACAACCATTCTTCTAAACCACTAAGTTGCAATTGGTTAATGATTCACGATGGGCAAATGGTCAATTAATGGTGGTTTCATTGATGGCCAATAAAATGGTTGATGGTCAATCACCATGGGTAGTCCAGGGTCAATGCATGAGTGAATGTCGGGAACCATCAGCCGTAAAAATGGTTGACGTTCACAACGAGTCAGAGGCTGTTTGGTTACCCGGAACAGATGAGTATGTGCCAAAGTCCTCCAGGCAACCCATGGTCTTGTGGTAAAATGATCATTTTTTGGTGGGGCCTATTGGTTACTCGTCATGGCTTGGCACGTGGGGCCCTACCCGTCATGGCACATAGCCACATTACAAGCAAGCCATTTTCAGGGATACCTCAACGGGTTTTCGATGCAGCTCCACTCGGTCACCAAGTCACAACGTTCTGGGAGTCGGATGTTGGTTGAGCACGACAAGATTGTGATATTAACCAACAACCATCGCTGGGTATAACGGCTGGTTGATGGTTAATGATAGGGGATAACAACCAACAATAATGGGGATATACCAGCTACATATGGTTATGTGTCAAGCAATTAACCAAGCAACTAATGGGGGATAATAACCAATAAGTTCGTAGGGAAAACAATGGTTAACAGTGGGGCAACCAGGGGTATAGGGTTTTGACCCACAACCATATGGGTATATGTGCCAAAATATCCAAGATAGGGTAAGCAATGGGCCCTACCCAAAAAGTGATCATTTTACTAGGAAACCAATGGTTTAGGGGGTACCAATATTGTGGCACATACCCTTATACGAGTGAGGGTTTGTTTTATCGTTGATTTTATTCATCCGAGGGTTCCCCTTGCTTGTCCATGTTTAAAGATAAACCAGCCAAGATAGTGGTTGGTTGGTTTATTTGTTCACAGTTGATAGTCATCCGAGTTGTCATCCGTTCAATGTAGCAGTAGTTTGTCATATCCTGGCCTTAGACTTCTTGGTTGTACGAGGCAAATGCTGCCCCTGGTTGTTGGTAATCAGTAATCAGAATACCTATAAACCATTCGATATCAACTATTTGACGTGCATCACTCTTTCGATTGATAAGCTGTTGCTTCGACCATTACTCAGTATCCTTCACCATTGACCATTGCACCTTTCATTGTTCCTGTTCAATCAGTACTGATCATTTTTACATTTTCATCACTATGGATTTCAATGCTATCACCGTGCATCTTTAAATGACCACTAGTACAGGCGATCGGAAGGATTGATGATACATGAAAACAACAATCGTGATTCAATTACCAATCTACTATATGCCATCACTATACGAATCACAAGTTTATCAAACCGGGAGAAACTAGTACATTGGCTCGGGGGCTACCCATCTGCTAATGTACAGGCAGATACCATCAAAGGATTGGGGTGGGTGATACCATTGTCCATTCATAACTTCATTGGTACATTATATTCATATTGGTAGCTAACTTTGTTAGCTACCAATTCAGACCGCAAGTTTATTATTGATGAATTCTTACGAACAGTTGGTTATAATCACCGACCCGTCTTAATCAATTGGTTATTATGGTATAGTTGACTACTGCCAATTAATTGTGATCAGCTATAGCCAACTATTATTGGTATAGCTTGTTATTACCAATAGTGGCTACAAGAGTAGCCAACAATGAAGAATGATCAAGAATGATCAACAATGAGCAATCACCATTTGGCAGTAACAACGACTGTCCATTACTTCAATCACCAACTGGAAAGTGGGGAGGTCAGCTACTAAGTTGCTGGTGATAAAGTAAGGTAGCTACCTGGTAGTAAGTTATCACTAGTAGCTAATGGTGATTGCTAAGTTGATCAATCGCCCCGGCAATCACCTAATGGTAAGTTATCATATTGCTATAGTTATCAATCACCTAATGGCTTTGATAAACTTGAAATTCGTGTAGTCATGGCACGATTCGTAGCTCCCTGATTGCTGGTTCTTCCTTGGTAGCTCTCCCAAGTCGTCATCGCACGGTTCACGTCACCGTGAGGCCGAAGGCGGGTTCCGTCGAGCCCAGCGTGCCATGGACCTGGTGGTGGTTACGGGGAAGAGGTGCGATCTACGGGACGGGTGCCTTGTGATGGATCATGATAGTTATTGTAACTCATGGTTATATAGTGGTGGTTAATGATGGTTAGTTAACTCATGGTTGTATAATGGGGGTTAATGATGGTTAATGATGGTTAATGATGGTTAATGCTATGGTTGATGGTGATGGTTGATGCTTGTTTACTGGTTCACAGTGGTCCGCCATGCCTTCCATGATGATACCAGTATGGACAAACCTGCGAGAAAAGATCGCGGGGCATCCGCGAACCCCTTGGGACCCCATAGTGAAATCATGTTGCCAACGGAACAACTGCGATGGTGGAATGAAGGGAGAACTACCGCAAGGACCACCATTTCTGATAGCTCTCAAAAGGTCAAGTTTACCGTGCTCGTGATGAACCATCAAATGTGCGGGTTGATTTCGATTTGGTGCACTCCAGTGATCTGACATAGCAATGGAAAATCATGATATTCTATAGGGAGAATTTCTGTGAAACCAAAAGTAATTGGTGCGTTTTCTATTGCTATGTTAGATTATCAGAGGGTACACGGTTCGATTGATTGATTCAGCACATTTTGATTGGTGGCAGGCAGCATTCGCATGATGCAGATGCTTCAATGCAGGAAGCTGTATCTCGGTGAATGATTTGGTTGGTGGTTTTGGAAATGCTCGGCTGGGAACTCACATGGAACCTTTCCAACTGGCAGGATACTGGAGGGTATTGCTGACCAGTAAGGACAAGTTAAGTTACTCTTTTTAGCAGTTTTAACATGATGGACCCATTGAACCATTAGCTTACTAGCCATGAAAAACCAATATTATTTATAAATTTCAGATTTCAGCATTATTAGCCATGAAATACGCATTCATTAGCCATTGATTAACCATGGTTGACCACTAATGAACTATTAGATCAAGCATTATCAATCATCGACTAACCATTCTCAACCACGAATCGACCATGACTTAATTAACCATGACATGAAGCATGGTCACCCATTGAGAACCTAAGCTTGGCGATTCTTTGGACATGAACTGTTGGAGATCCAGGGTGTTCAACCACTATAGGGTGGCAGATCCAGCCACTCACCATGGTTCTAAGTCCAGAGCTGAAAAAATCCTGTAGCCATGGTTAGTTTCCAGTTACCAACTTAGATTGTTAAGTACTTTTGGGATTAGATGGGCCCGGGCCCGCCGTTTCGCGGAGCTTACTTTCGACGTCGGAGCAGCGCGCTTATCCCAACTACAAACGCAAGTTTTAGCACGAAATCTACAAGCCACCAAGACTGCTCATCAGTATCAATCGCTACAAACCGTTATATGGATTTCTCCTTAGTTACGCGTGTGGTTACTAGCGCGAAAAATCCTATGCTGATCATAATTAGTGATTTGTCGTGGATATCATTTGTCATCATTAGCCCCTATAAGAAGCATGGATGACCTGGATTTTATTATGCTATTTTACCATCAAGAGCGAGCACTACAACCATTAGTCCACCATCCTTCAACCAGCAATCAGCTGTGATTGACGCTAGCCATTGACAAAGCACCATCATCAACTAACCATTCACCATCATGAATGGCTAGTCACCATCACTTATCATGGTAGTTGATGGTGAATGGCCATTGAAATGTAACATTTGCAAACCACTCGCATTCATGAAGCATCATTAACCATTACTAACCATTCTGAATCGTTATCACCATGAATTCACCATTATAGATTATGATACTAATGACCATATAATATAATCTTTAATAACCATGCCGGACAATCATCATTCATTCACCATCATTCATTCACCATGAACTATTCATTCACTGACCACTCTCTAACCATGAACCAATCATTAGCCATGGTCACCACCATAAACTGACCATTGACCATGAACAACCATACACTAACCATCAACTAGCCATGGTCATAGGTGAACATCCATTCATCAACGACCCTTCCGCATGGTCACCACTCAGGTCTTGGGGCTCATGGAGGCGAGTGGGCCGCGCTTACAACTCGGGGGATCAACCAGATGTCATGGGTTACGAAGGGCTGGGGGTCAACCATGGGTCGAGTGCTAACCATGGGTTCATAACAAGTGCTTAACCACAGCTATAGTGGCAATAATGGTGGTGAACCACGGGTGAATCATGGGTGCTTTACCATGGGTTGATTAGACAAGCTGAGCTAATGAAGCGAATACAGAGCCAATGGATTGATAAGCTGGTCAGTCATAGTCTTGCTGTTTGCTCTATTTATGATCATCAAAATTGTTGTCCGGAAGTTTTCGGCTGTTAATCTTCGTGACCAATAGTTCGAATAATTTGTAGACAATTCTGCTTGAGAATCATCAACACAGGACTACACGGATTTTCTACAATGCCCCAAAACGCAACACCACTGGAGACTAAGATATGGGAACCAGCAGAAACTTTCTTGGAATATCAACAAATACCGCAATCCGACGGGTCGATGGAAATGCCAATTCATCATTTTGGAATTCTAATGTTTTGAAGGATGAATACTACTTGACACAACATCCGCAAAAAGTGATCACCTTTCAGCAGTGGAGATATGCACGGAAGGGGCATAGCGTTGTAAACCACGGCTAAATCATCAAACATTGACCATCAGTCGCCATCAATTTAAACCGGATCAACCATGTTTGATCATTGTTTACTATAACCACCAGCCAGCAAGGTATCGGCTCTAGGGAAGCCCCTGGGTCTTTTGCCTTAGCGGTTCGCCGCGGGCGTCGCATTGCGCCGCCTCCCAATTCGTTGTGGGATTTTGATGGTCCGGTTGTGGCTCGCATTGCTGCTTGGTCTTCACCATTGCGGCTCTTGCTACTTTGCGCCGAGCCCTGAGGAGGAAAAGGGCCTCTGCTCGCAAGCAGTGGTATCTGCACCGCACTGGTGCAGCCCCCCTGTCTGCACTGGCATTGGCCAGGCTGTTCAACACTTTGAACTGCCACCACAGTCGGGACCCCAGAATCCTGAAAGCCATCTCTGCTGCCATGGAGAATGCAGGATGGAGATGTCATGTAGACGGTTGTGGACACAACAACCGCAAGAACGGCATCTACTGTTCCGCTTGTGGCAAACACTGGGAACTGTCCTATCCAGGCGGATGGGCACAGAATGCAGCTACTCCCCGTGCGAAGTCACAGAGTCGGAATCAGGGATGGGAATGGTCAGCCTTTCAACAGAACGGCGACGCCAAGGGACGAGAAGAGTCCCGAAAGAAAAAGAAAAAGAAGAAGGACAAAGAATGGAAGAACCCAAAAACTCCCAAAACCGATGGAGGAGGGAAACCCTCTGCTGCCTCGCCATTCTACTCGGATACTCAGACGTTGGCACCCTGGCCGACTTTGGACACCACACCCTTCAACAATGCTCAAGCTGCAGCAAGTGGGAGTGGATCCAACAGTCTACCCAACCAGGATCTAGTGCGGGCGTTGAAGGAAGCGTACTCTGGACAGCCGGATATGCCTTCCCATGTTCGAGAGTTGATCGAGAAGGTAGAGGTGGAGACCTCCAAGACAGTGCTGAAGAGCATGCATCAGGCTACTACAGCTTTGGGCAAAGCACAGTCAAAGCTGAAGGAGGCACATCTTGCTCGGAAGCAACATCGTGCTCAGTGGATTGCCCACTTGACCGAAAGCCTGCAGCTTTGGGAGAAGCAGGTGGCTGGGTATCGCAAAAGGCAAACAGAGCTCCAAGAACAAGCAGCACAGGCAAGTCAAGATGTTGCACGAGCTCAAGCAACGATTCAGCAGCTGAACCAGCAAGCAGCCGCTGGTCACCCAGTCATACCCAAATTGGAAGAACAGGAAGAAGAATCAGCAGATGGAGAAGAGGAGCTCATGAGCAAGCTCGAGCAGACTTTCAAGCAAGCCTGCACTTCGGTCGATCCTTCAGCATTGGCAGCATCGCCTTCCATCCTAGTTTCGGACGACGAGAACGAGCCGACAGCAGCATTGGAAAGAGCTGCGAAAAGACCAGCTCCGGAAGCTTCATCGTGAAGTTTGGCCGCGCTGTTCCTGGTCCTACAGTGATAGGTCAGCGTGCAGGCCGCAAACAAGTCAGATTTGCAGTTGAGGCCTACCCTGATGACGAGAGTTCGCATTCGGGTGCAGCATGCTACAAGTCTGCCGCTTGCCAGCTTGGTGTTTCGGGTGATTTGGCTCACTTTGCCGGATCTTTGGGTGATCATGCAGGTGATTTCCAAGCACTTCGAGACGCCTGGCAACTTCGGTTTTGTCTTCTTCTTGATCCTTCTGATGTTTGTGAACCTTGTGAACAACTTCCACATTGTGAACCTCCTCTACAACGTGATGGGGTTAGCTGGGATTGTCGAGATTCACCTTGTGTGTTGATCTCCGATCTTCAGTTTACTCCACATGCTCTACATCGTGAAGATGATGAACGGCTTCCTCACAGTTTGCCTGCTTATGAAGGTCCCGCTATGAGACCAAGGGAAATTCCTTTGGGTGGTGCTGGATTTCCACTGGCTCTTGGACCCACATTGCAAGAACTCCATCTACTCCATGTACAACATGGAGCTGTTGAGATGCTGGAAGAGGGAAACGTCATCTATGTCAACACCTGGTTTCTTCACGCTGTTGATCGCCGAACCAGCCATGAATGTCGCCCTGTTCGGTTAGTTGGGGATCCAACCTCCTGGCCTGGCATCATCGCTGAAGCATGGTTGGATGTTTTTGACCCATGGGATGTATGGGATTGGCATCTTGTGCGTGATGGTCCACCACGTGATTTTGCAGACGGGGTTGTTGCCGACCTCATCATCACGCAGCGCCAACAGGTCAACGAGATTGCCACTCTTGCATTCACTAGATGGACTGATATTCATGGGAACCAGGTTATGCCAACACCTATGATTGATGCACTCTTTCTGCCTGAGGCTTGCTGGGTAGAAGATGTGGCCACTGCCTTGGATGTTGACCTGGACCTTGATGGACGACGATGTGAAGTACTACGAGGTCGTGAAGCCCTTCAACTACGTGCTAGTGGAGGACGCCGTGTGCGCATTCCGAATGGTTTTGCCCTTATGGTTAGCTTCACACCTACACCTTTTGATGACTGGTTAAGCTTGATGCAGGAAGACCTGTCCCTGGTATCCAATGACCATTCGGACCCTCTGCAGCTTCTTGACCGTCAGCCAATATTTGTTTTCAGGCGCCATCGTCTTCCCCAACGTCTCCTTGTGGATTGCTCGGACCAGACGAACCTCCTCAATGATGTTGTACGCCTTTTTGGTCGTGATCCCCAGGATGCAATTGGTATTCATGAAGTTCGTGCTCAGTTGCCTGATCTTTCTGATGCCAGGGTCTACATTTTGCAGCTTCTTGAAGATTTGCCGTTGGGAAGCCCTGCTCAACTGGTGATTTTGGACATTGAGATCTACCAGACCTTGGGCAATGTAGTCACCCCTCACAGCAACCGATTGACAATTCCTGTCAATCAATGGATAGCTCGTATGCAGATTCTTGACATTGCCGATGTGTTAGAATTTTGCCGAGATCATGAACATAGATGTCTGGTCTTCTGGGATGGTGTGCTTTGGGCGGCTCAAGATCGACGACTTCGAGTGACCCGCCATGGTTTGTATCTCAAGGTTGTGGTTCCACCTTGGGACCATGCTACTGAGCTATACCGCACCTGTGATCATTTGCGGCATGCCTATGTCACAGATCGTCAGGCCATCTTTGATGAACAGCTTCAACCACCTACTCCGCCTCGTGAATTCTCTGCACCTGGTGGCTCTGCACCGGGTGACTCGGACTATGAACCCACCACGCCAGCAGAGAGTCACAGTGAACCTGAACAAGAACATGAAGAAGATGATGATATGGCTATGTTGCAGAAGCCTTTGGTCCTCAACATGCAGGCGACCTTTCGTGCGTTTGACATGCTGGATGCCCACATGTTCTTGCCCACTTATGACGTCAATGGTTTGCCCTGCCTTGAAAGTCAGCAATGGATTGCTGAGTGGTGGCAACCTGGAATGCCATTTCAAGACCTTTGGATTTACTTTGATGGCTCGCATCTGCATGATCCCCATTGTGCCGGAGCTGCTGCTGCAGCCTGGGTCTGCGACCTTGAAGGGATCTGGCAATTTGCAGGTGCGCTCTCCACCACCCTTCATGATCTGCGCTTTGATTCATTTGACGCAGAACAGAGAGCCAGTTTGATTGCCTGCAAATTTCCTATGACATCCTGAAGCTGGGTCATGCCCATCTTTTTCATCCCTCAGTAGTTCTTTGTTACGACAACATTACTGTCGGATGTCAGGTTGAAGGTATCTGGGCATCCAAGAGGAATAAACACCTCACCTATGCCACTCGCAATTTGGTTCGCATCATTGAGTCCAAGTTTGGCATCACGATCCATGGGAAGCATATCCCAAGTCACCAAGGGGAACCAGGTAACGAGCTTGTGGACTTCTTAGCAGGTGAAGCAGCCAAAGGTCATGCCCTGCATGACTTGGAGCAATGGATCAGCGACTTCATCTGCCCGGATCATGTCAACGCCTTGGACTGGGCATGGACTATCTTTGATCCTGCTTACCGTGTTGATTGGCAACAACAAGCCTTGATTTTGCCCTCAGCTCCTTCGACTTCCCCAAATGAGCGAGTCTTTCCGGAACCGCTTCGACTACCTCAAGATGATTCTACACGGGAATCTGCCGAGATAGCTTTGACCATGTGCTTTTTCAACGTTCAGACCTTGAAGGGACGTTTGG
The DNA here is from genome assembly GCA_009767595.1 of Symbiodinium kawagutii. Lineage (NCBI taxonomy): Eukaryota > Dinophyceae > Suessiales > Symbiodiniaceae > Symbiodinium > Symbiodinium kawagutii. The sequence continues at coordinate 235,974 of VSDK01005992.1, forward strand.
ATTCTACAGGCGCACTGAGTGGTCCAGCCCGGCAGGAACTTTTACTTGCGCAACTCTTTGAAGCCAAGGTCATTATTTTTGCCTTTCAGGAAACTCGCCTTCGACGTCAACACCCCCTACGTTCTGCTTCGTGGATCACTTTCAGTGGTGCTGCCAATGGACAAGGACATGGAGGTGTTTGTCTTGGATTTTCGCTGGAGAGGCCATATGGCTACAGTGGCAAGCGTAAGCTCTTCTTCAAGAAGGACCACTTTAGCGTGATACATGCAGATCATCGACGTCTTCTTCTTCGAGTTTGTGCACCTGGCCTTCGATGTCTGGTTGCCACATTTCATGGTCTTCATGCAGGGGACTCCCTTGCTGACACGGAAACATGGTGGCGACACTGTGACGACATCATTCCGCAGACGGTGAAGGACTGGCCTTTGCTGTTACTCACGGACGCCAACAGCCGTATCGGTGCCGAACCCTGCGAGCAAGTTGGATCCTGGCAAGCAGACCCATTTGATGCTCATGCAGAACCTTTCTTGCATTTTGTGCGTAGCAATGCAATGTGGGTTCCAAGTACCTTTGAGACCTGCCAACGAGGTGACGGATACACCTGGGTCCACACAAGAGGACAAAAAGCCAGATTGGATTTTATCTGCCTGCCAGTGCAGTGGAGTCTTCATGCTTGTCAAGCTTGGGTTGACTATGACATTGAGTTGGAACGTGTTCATGATGATCATTTTCCCATCTTTGTCCATTGCGCCTTCACTGCGGATGTTTCGGGCCCTTTGCGATGTATGACGACAAGGAAGTATGCCCCCAACCAGACCTTTGACTTGCCACCTCCTCGTCTTCAAGTTGCCTGGGAAGCGGATGTCAGTACGCATGCTGCTATGCTGACCTCCCATCTTGAACGACAAAACCATTATGTGTCAACGCCTGCTATGCCTCGCAAACAAAGCCTCACAGGTGAGACATGGCAGCTCATTATTCAGAAGAAGAAATGGAGGAAAGCTCTTTTTCGAGAGAAAGCTCTACAGAAGATGCTCCTGTGTCAGATGATGTTTGCAGCCTGGAGAGATGTTAGTCAACAAGTCTGGGTACTACGAGATGGCGTGGGAGAATGTCTTCATGTTTTTCCTCCTCTTTTGAAGTCCTGTGATGTCAATCTTGCCATTGCGTTACACAATTTCAGAAAACTGGGTTCGTTGGCTGTCAGTGCTATCCGCAAGGATGATGCAGCTTTCTTTGACCGCTGGCTTAGTGCTGGTGCTGATCTTCTTAGCCCAGGACAAGCCAAAGCGTTTTGGCAAGTTGTGCGCCGTGCTCTTCCTCAGAAGAAAGCTAAGAAGCTTGTGCTTTCGCCCAGTCAGGTCTATGCTTTGGAAGATCAATGGACCCCTTACTTTCAGCAACTTGAAGCGGGTGAGCCTACCGATGCTGCAGAACTGGCATCATTGCCGGAGCTGCATGCACCATTGAACAATCTTGGTCTTTCGGACTTTCCTTCGATCAATTTGGTTGAAGACGCCTTTCGTGATACTGCTGTGGACAAGGCTACGGGCTATGACACCATATCGCCCAAGCTCTTTCATCACCATGCACCACGCATGGCTGACCTTTACTACTCCCTCGCACTCAAGATGTGGGCATGGGGCTCAGAACCCAAGCAGTTCCATGGGGGTCGGCTTGCGGTTATACCCAAAAAGTTGCAAGCCACCGCAGTCAATCAGTTCCGTGGAATCATGCTCCTACCGACGGCAGCGAAGAGATTGCACGCTGTCATGAGAGCAGAAATCATGCGAGTTCTTGGTCCTCGACGTTGCCCTGGACAATTGGGTGGCTTCGCATCGCAGACGGTCATGTATGGTTCTATGGGCCTCCGCATGTTCAGCCAGATCATTGACAACGCCAAGCTCAGCAGCGCTATTGTCTTCATAGACATAGCAAATGCATTTCATCGACTCTTGCGAGAATTGGTGCTGGATGTGGCTTTACCAGCTCATTTTGTGGCCGCTTTGAACAGCACGGAGTGCCCTGGCGAAGTTCTCCGTCATTTTCTCCAAGGACAACAAGGAACTGGAATTCTTCGACAACTTGGAGCAAGTGATGTGCTTGTCCGCCTCCTTCAGAGCGTACACACACACACCTGGGCGACCATCAATGGCCGACAGCTTTTTGCAACTCGCAAAGGCACACGCCCTGGATCTCCACTTGCGGATGCAGTCTGGCATGTGTTGATGCATGACCTGGCCTGTGAATTGGATACCTGGTTGAAAGGACGTGAAGACTTCTGCGCCCTCCTGAGACGCCTCCAGCTGGAACCCATGGCCATTATTTGGTCGGACGATGTGGCAATCCCTCTGGCGGTGGAGCACGCAGGTGACCTCATTGACTTTCTCCAGCAGTTGATGAAGTTTGTCATCGAGATCTTTGCCCGAAGGGGTCTCCCTCTCAATTTTGCTAAGGGGAAGACCTCAGCAATTGTTTTCTTTCGTGGACCTGGTGCGCCTGATCTACGCAAGGAGTTCATCTTGACGCAAACCCCTGGTTGCTCTCTTCCGGCTGGGGATCATGACGACCCGGCTCAATGCCCGTGGCTGCATTTCACGTCATCTTACAAACATTTGGGCTTCATGATGACGGCAAGTCGGACTTGTGATCTTGAGATTGACCACAGGATTGGTGTTGCTAAGTCAGCTTTTGCTTCGATTTCCAGGGCCTTGATGACCAACCGCCACCTTCCTCTTCAAACACGTACTCGCCTTTTCAAGGCGTTGATATGCACCAAGCTATTCTATGGAGCGGGATCGTGGCCTCGCTTGACCAGACGAAATATGGACAAACTTCGAGCGGCACTCTGCAGCATGGCCCGGAAACTTCTTCGAGAACCACACGATGCTGAGCATAGACTGACCAATGCGGCGGTTCTTGCCAGACTTGGCCTTCCGGATGTCAGAGTTAAGATTGCAGTTGACCGCCTTTTGCTTGCAAGACAACTGTTCCATTCCGGCCCTTCCTTTGTTCAACACTTGGCTCACATTGAAGGTAGCGCCAATGATGATGCCTGGTTGGTTGCCCTGAAGGAGGACTTGGTGTGGTTTGCAGCCGTCGACCCCAATTTCTCGAAGGATTGGATCACGGATATGACCCCCCTCTTTGAATATTGGGAAGGTGACCCTCGGCCGAGCTGGAAGAGTCGTGTTGGACTGGCCCTTCGACGACATCTCCAACAGGAAGCCATGATGGTTGCCATCCATGCGCTACATCAGGAACCTTTTCAACTACTTCTCCAACATGGCTCTCAGTTTTCGCCACCTTTGGATGGAGTTGAAGACAGGCAACTTGCTGAATTTCGCTGTTGGTGTGGCAAGCTTTTTGCCTCGGGTCAAGGTCTGGCGAACCACAAACGCCTTATTCATCGGACCTATGCACCTGAACGTGTCTACATGACCGGAGCCATTTGTGCCTGTTGCCACAAGAACTTCCACTCGAGCCAACGCCTTCAACAACACCTCGCATATATGCCGAGGGATGGCTCCGTGAACCGTTGCTTTGAAGCTTTGCGAGCCCATGGCACCGAGTTTGCGTATGAGCCACAACCTTTCCCATCAACCCTGCGTGGACAGATTCGATGTGAGACTCTCCAATGCCACGGTCCTCAACGGGATTTGGAACCTCAACGTTGCCGAGATCTCCGACAGACCGAGGAGGAGTTGCGTTTGGTTGAAGATGAGTTGATGGGCTTTGCGTCCCCGGAGGATGCTCAGACTCAAGGCCTACATTTAGGCGATTGCCTATCCCTCTACACCCGTCGCTGGTTTGCGTCCTATGTTGAGAATGGTCGCCACCTGGACAACGTTCCCAACCTGGGAGATTCCTGGCTACAACTCTTGCAGACCTTTGAGGAGCCCCTACACGCATGGGTTGCACACGTCTTCACTTCTTGGGGACGCTATTGCCTGGAGGAGATCGTTGCGGACTTCGTTGATGGGGAGTTGGAGACCTATGTGGAGAACACCTTTGCGGAGATCAGTGAGGCGCTTCCCCACACCCACTTGGCGGAGCGCTTGCAGCATCTTCAACGCCGTGTGGCCTACCTTCGCAATGTTCCCGCTCCTGAACCTCACCGCCCTGTTTACTGGGGCCCAGCCAATGCCCGAGAACGTCGTGCAGTTGACCTTCGTGTTCCTCGCTTGCTGGATGCTCAATGTGAATGGCAGGCCAGGCTACGTAACGTGAAGTGGCAAGACCTTCCTGTCCAACAACTGTGCCCGATGGTTCAATGGGATGGCCAGAAACATTGTTTTCTTATCCTACACCTGTTTTCAGGCAGGAGGCGCCAGGGTGACGTCCACTGGCATCTACATCGACTTGCTGCACGCCACAACTTGGAGCTCAAGATTTTATCACTGGACACTGCGGTCGCACCCTCCCTGGGCAACCTGCAGGATGACAGCCCCACTTGGCAGCATGTTCGCCGGATATACCATGAGGGTCTCTGTGCAGCCTCGATTGCAGGCACACCATGTGAGACCTTCTCGGAAGCAAGGTTTAATCCTCCTGAAGACCCTGATCTTGCAGCCAGATGGCCTCGCCCTGTGCGTTCTGCTCAGATGTTATTCGGGCTGAACCACTTGAGCGCTCGAGAATACCGCCAACTACAAGCCGGCAGTTCTTTTTTCCTGCAAGGATTGCTTGGTGTGGCATCTCATGCCATCTATGGTGGCTGCATGCTCAGTGAGCATCCAGCGCCACCGTTCGACGAGGCCAGGCCGAGTATTTGGTCATCCAGTGCCATGACCATACTGCGGCAACACCCCGACATCAACCTGCACATTTTGCCTCAATACAAGTGGGGCGCCCAGGCTATAAAGCCCACGGGCATTCTAGCCGTTAACGCACCTGCATTCAATCGTTGGATGTGGATGCCTTCAGAGGCATCTCATGCCATCTATGGTGGCTGCATGTTCAGTGAGCATCCAGCGCCACCGTTCGACGAGGCCAGGCCGAGTATTTGGTCATCCAGTGCCATGACCATACTTCGGCAACACCCCGACATCAACCTGCACATTTTGCCTCAATACAAGTGGGGCGCCCAGGCTATAAAGCCCACGGGCATTCTAGCCGTGAACGCACCTGCATTCAACCGTTGGATGTGGATGCATTCAGACCCACATGCAAAGGTGCCTGAGACGGTTGTGATCGGCAAAGGTGATGATGGCCGATTTCGAACGGCTGCGTTCAAAGAGTACAGCGATGCCTTCTGCGCTGGACTGGCAGAGGCCACCATTCAGACGCTCCGCTACCAAAGCCGGAATGGCTGTCGGTGTGTGGACCTAGATGCTGCTTCTGACCTTGTACAGTGGATCATCGACTGTGCTGACGCTTCCGCTGCCATCCGTACAGAGGCCACATGGCTACCCGATTGGCAGGGCTGAGAAGCTCTTTTGTAATTCAGTGCTAGCAGCAAGGGAATGGACCCTTTTGACGCTTCAAAGTCAAAAAAGTCACCAGCCAGCCGTGAATCTACCCCCCATTAATCAATGGTTGACCAATGTCAACCATCAGCAATATTAAGCGTGTATGAACGATTTATTGACCACTCATTAGCAATTATGTATCCACTTTTTCATGATGAATTAACCATCAATTAGCAAGCAGTAGCCATTCATTAACATCTTATCATTTCTTAATTGACAATCACTCAGTATTCCCAGCTATCACATCCATGACCAGCATGGTTCGCACGCCTTTCCATCCAATTTCCTTGAAAGGGACAGCCTTCCTGCCAGGACTTGCAGATGCACTGCAGTGTGGATGCCTCCAATCCCGGGCGGGTGCGGGAGCCAAGGTTTTGAGTTGGGTTGATGATGATCATGGCTTCTCAAGTCATATGGGTCCCCCGAAGAATCCATTGTTTACCTTTGCTGGTAATGAACCTACGGCTTGAGAAACCACCGTATGTTTTAGTCATGTTTCACTTTATCGTCATAGATCATCATACAGGTGTTTCTTCAAATAGGGACCCGAAAAATGGATGGCTTGATTTTACATGGTTCATCGACTCGATGATTTGGGGGGTCCCCTATGACTTGAGACCTCAGGAACTGCCTGACCCATTCCATGTTTGAGCACCGCGGATCCTCGCTGCGCACCAAGGTGCGTGTCCCCGCGGTACTCGATCAGCTGTGTCAGCCAAAAGATGTGCGCCGGCTGCGGGGCTGTGATAGATGGTGGTTTTGACTGGTCAACCATGGGTCCAAAGACGTTTCTGGTTGATTCTGGTTGATTCTGGTTGATTCTGGTTGGTGGTTTGATTGATATGAGCGACGACTTTGCTCAATTTGTCCGCCTCCCGAACGAGACCTGTGAATTTGTTAGTACCCATGTCAATTACTTCTCAATATGAGGTACAATTGTCGCTGTTTCAGCAAAGAGGCACTTTGTATGTATCTCCCAGTGGTGAAATGCTTGCTTGACTAACAATGGTCAGCTAATGACCAAGCACCAACATTAGCCAACATCAACCAGTGATACGTAACCATCAATCAACTGCGCTGCCCCATGTAACATGGCAGTGGGTCAAAACCCTTAGTCCCCCTGGTTCCCCATCATTAACCATTGGTTTCCCTATAGTTTTGTTGGTTATCAATCCCCATTATTGGTTGGTTAAGAGCTTGACCCATAGCCAGTGGTTAGTGATCATCCACCACTAACAAAAGCGCTCCAGTCACTGGTCCAAGGCCTTGGATCAACAGCAGCGGGGGAGTACAAAATCGGCTCCAGTAATGATGCTTAACAACAAGCCGTTGATCATGTTATGCTTAAGCTGGTTGATAAGCTGGTTTATGAGGGCTTCTGATGGTGAATGAGCTAGCTAATAGGCTGCTTAGTGAGCTGGATCATGATGACTAGTGATTGTTGATGGTTGGGCCCTTGTTTGCAGATACATGCCCAGTAATCCGAAGGGTGCACCGCGATCAAAGAACCTGAGTTTGCTTAAGCGAAGTGAAGAAGAGTATGTTTAATGGCAAAAAATGCGGTATCCTCGAACTTGGGGAAATTGATTCGAACTTGGGGAAAATTGATGGAAATTGCCTCCTTTCTTCGCGGAATTCTTTGGCTGATTTGGGACAGTATTCTCATAGATATGTCGCATGGTTTGTAGAATGACCAGTCATCACGACATGTCCAACATTTCTATGTTGGCGCTCAAACATTCCTGACACCGAAATGGTTGCATGTGGTTGCCGTGTCAATGAAAACGTCGCGATGGAAGCAAGGAAGCGAGACCCGTTCAAAAAAAGGGGCTAGTGAATCAGGGAGATGATCAGGGAGATGATCATCCAATTCTGAAGGTTCATCATTTCGAATTCTTAATGAGCTACTGAATAGGCTGCTTAGTAGGCCGGTTCATGATGGTTTTGGATCGTCTACAAGCTATTTAATCAGCCATTTAATAAGCTGATGATGGTTGATGATGGTTGATGATGGTTGGTGATGGTTGGTAATGGTTGGTGATGGTTGGTGAGCTGGACACTTAGTGGTAATCATATGCTAGTGAATG
>VSDK01005992.1:243541-320383 GCA_009767595.1 Symbiodinium kawagutii
TTCAGCAGGCTAGTTACTGAGCTGGTTAATGATAGTTAACATGCTTGTTAACAAGCTGGTGAATGCTGTTTAGCAAGTTGGATCACGATGCTTCAGGAATGATGGTTGACAAACTGGACAACTGTGTTTGGATCTTCCTCACAAGTCTCAAGTAGTTGATGACTGGCACTGATTCTTCTAAGGCATTTGTCGCCCACGAGCCGCTTGCAGCATGCGTCTTGAAGCTGATGGGGTTCAAGCAGGGTCAAAGCTACCATTGTACTACTTAGCCACCCTGTTCCGCCAATCCGCCAATCCTACTGTTGATGGTTGAGTTTTGACATCGTATGGGTTTCTTGTTGATTTGTCTTGCTTGGTTTCATGGGGAGCCTGTACAACATCCATACAGCGAAGACAACCAATCTTCTCCAAATGATCATCTTTGAAACCTGGAATCACACATTAAGCAGCTACGGTGGTACCCATCTTGAGATACATCCAGGTGGTTGTGCCATGTTGTGCCTGCACAGAGGCGTCTGGTTGGAGCAGTTTTGAAAATTCGCACGGCATCACAATCATTCAGTAACTAACAACCTGAGCAACCATCACCTGACAACCAGGGGTTGTGGTCATCATTGAAAACTAGGCCTAGTTGATCCTAGTTGCCTACTTATTCGTAGAAGCAAATTGAATTAGCCCACCTCACCAGCTGTTCAGCACCAAGCAGCAAGCGCCAGTTCTCAGCCGTTCAACACGCAAGCGCCATTTTTGGTCATGTGCAACTGATGCCGGGCACGGCGACGCCATATCCAGCTCAAGGCTCGGGATACCCAGGTCGCACTCAGCTGATCATCCCAGGGTCCAACTGGTGGCGGTTCAGAAGCCCACTGTTAAGTGGTCACAGATGGTGTTATCTCAGTCATAAACATACAGTAGGTATTCAGTGGGGATGATCATCCAAGTTGGGATGGATGTTTACCAACTAGCCATTAAGTTTGGATGTTATCAAGTGTTGTCAGCTTAGCTGTCAGAACCAATCCGTATCAATCAGTCTGTGAAAACTGTACCACGAGAATATGACTCTGGCGGGTTTCCAATCTGTTTGTTCTCATGCATCAAAGTCATATCCCCAAATCACAGGTACACACGAATCGATGATATCAAAACAACCTAGCTTTGGTCCACCAAAGTATAGTATGTCATTTGATATGCGTTCAGTATAGCCGTATAGCTAGATATGTAGTGATATGTAGTGTATTGTTGGTCTGTAGAATATGTGAAATGTATATGTTAGTATCTCATACATAGATCATGTATACATGCATGGCTGGTTCACCATGCGGATTGATTGCTTCTTCCCCACACCATTTGGTTGCAGCTCCACTAAGTAGATCTTCCTGTTGCCCACCATATATTGATATATTATCATGGTTCTAATACATCATATCACCTAGGGCTGTAATGTTGATGATCTTTGTGATACCATGATGTACCATTATCCACTATGATTTATTCTGAACCTCTAGGTTGTGCATGCATATCGCCAACCATGCATTATACCATCAGCTGAGCATTAAACATGGATAATGAGCCATGATATAACCAGTGGGGCTTAGTATCATGGATATAGTGACTAATGGTTTGTTATGGGTCATTTATCATTGTAATGGAGAATGACCATATGATGCTTACTTAAACATAGGCAACATCAATTATTTACTAATCATAGTGCATGCGTAGCCATGAGGCCGCTAACTCACGGGTTTATGCCAGTCATTCAGAATGGTTTCGATTGATTAAGAATCGATTAAGCACCTTTGATTATGAAGCTCTTATCCTATCCACTACATCTAAAACATGTTCCCTCCAGCCTTAACGTTCGCCCCACCACATAAAGCGCCACTGCAACGGAGCATGTTGTGCAAGGTCGAGATGGCTTGGACAAGATGCGAAAACACTGGCTATACGCAGTGATTTATGGTTTAGGGTTTTAGGGTGTTGGTTTTAGGGTTTTAGGGTTTTAGGGTTTTGGTTTCAGGGTTTTAGGGTTCTAGTTTTAGGGTTTTAGGGTTTGAGGTTTAGGGTTTGATAACTCAGAAGTCAAAAAACAAAGGCTCTGTGCAGGAATTTGAGCGTTGGGAAATGTTCTCAGACCCATGCGGGGCAAACCCTAAGGCTCGGGCGAACATGTTCAATGAACAATAACCACTGGAGCCATCAAGCATGACTTGATACTGGTTGTTCTCCACCATGATATCACTTGGATAATACCCACTTGATTCATCCACCCCTTCATCCATGGGGCCGTCCATACATCGCCACCCCAACTGGCCACATCGCCCTGCACAACGACCGTGACAGCACGGCGACTGAAAACTCAGGTTCCAAGCCTTCACGATGAGTCAAGGTGCGCCACGCTGAACCCAGTTGCATCGGTGAACTCAGAGCATCTATTGACTGGGTGGATTATAGCTACTACTTCAGCTATTTAGGCTTTTTGGGATATGATTGATTTACCATATTGCCACTAAAAGTTAGGCTTTTAGCAAGGGATCTAAAAGCCGTCAAGTTGAGTAATAGGTGAAACCAACTAGCTGCTTGTCAAAGTATCGATGTATGTTGGTTGTTGGATCATTGATCATTGATAGCTTGACACAAGTTGGTTGTTAAATGTTTGGATAGGTCAAAGCAAGCTTTGGCAAGACCAACTATTGATTGTGAAACTATCTAGAATTGTTGCTTGTTACAGCATTGCTTATGCTATTGGCAACTATTCGTTATGGATAGTAATGATACTAGGTAGTGATGGTCATTTTTGGTTACTTACACCGGGTCAAACTAACAGGCTGCTGTGGACAACGGTTGGAGCACAATTTTTGACAGGGAAGAAACGGGGAAGAAACCAGTCAAAACCGCTGGTTCCAAACATCATTAGTTATTTAGTTTGACATGGTTTGACACAAGAAAATTGGCTGTTAAACCATTCTATCCATTCTATCATTTATTGTAATTACTTATGATAGGGCATTCGTGGTGATGATTGATCAATATTGGTCGTTAACGATCTAGCATCACTAAACATTCTGAGTATGATTTTGCTCTGAAGGCCACTGCTTGAGGTTCTTTTTCTGCTGCACGCATGCTCTCATGAAAGCTGATCGATTGTTACCTTTTGTGAAGAGGTGTGACGAGTTTGTGAATTTCAGATACATCTGTGAGAGCGAGTTTGGTTCAATTGAAACTCCACTCAGAACATCTAAGCACTTTTATTGCCCGTCCTCCTTATCAGCCATGTTGCAGCCACTTGCGCTTGTGGTGAATGACTCGAGGGAACCTGTGAAGGTATTCACCTATCGCTCCGGTGATGCTTTGAAGTGGATTTGCTACGAGAGCCGCTCAGTGCAGCCTGGGTACTCGGACATCTTTCACCTAGGTGGCCAAGGATTTGACCTTCAGCTTTATGCTTTCAATGGCAAGAGCTGTGGCAACATACTCTGCTCAACTTCGGTGATTGACAATTTCAAAATCAGCTTTTCTGGGAACGCTGTACGGGAAGAGGCTCTTCGAAGTGTCAATGACCCGTTCTTATTTCAAGTTGCAAAGCTCAAGCAAGTGGAACAATTTACTTCAGCTGCAGACCATTACGGGGTTTTGCAGTTGAACAGGGAAGAAATGATGAAGATGTCGGAGGAGGAGCAAGGGAAGCGCATCAAAAAGAACTTTCACCAATTGATCCTGCAAAGACATCCTGACAAAGTGAAAGAGAATCCTTCCCTTCTTCCACTGGCAGTCCGAACCATCGAAGCATACGGCATTCTCAGCTGTCCAGAAAAAAAGCGGGCATATGACCATCATCTTCGCAGTGGCAGCTTGCTGAGCAAAGACTTTTGGTTGCAATTGTGGACGGACATGTTGTACAATTCTGATAGCTCTTGGAAAGTCGAAGCTGGCATCAGTGGATTTTGCGTATTGGGCGGTTTGGTGTTAATTGTTTGTTCAGCGGGCGCCACCGCACCAGGGATTTTCCTGCTCTGTACAGCAGGTGGTGGAGCGGTGGCTGGAGCTGGCTACTTGACTGGGAGAGAGCTCTTGAAGTTAAAGAACAGAGAGCAAGGCCTTGAGGCCTCTGAGTATGGAAAGCTCTTTGCGGGGGGTGCGGTTGCTGGTGTCGTTTCAGGTTTGGCAGCTGGTGGTGGCCAAGCCCTTTTTGTGGGAATGGAATCTGCAGCAAAAGGTGGTGCAGCAGCCTACGCTGGTGCAGGATGCATTGCAGGAGCCGGGGGCGGAGCATCTTTCAGCATGGCTGAGCACATGGCAGATGAGGCTTGGGCCCCAAATTCGCTTCTGCGAGCAGCTGCTTTGGGGGCTGTCGGAGGCGCAGTCTCCGGTGCTGCGGCAGGTGCTATAGGCGGGGCTTTTGTAGGCCAGTTTGCTGATGAGGCAGGAGGGTTTGCAGCCATTGCTGCCAAGAAAGTGGCTTTTGAAGGCTTGAAAGGCCTTGCTGGAGGAGCAGCCTCAGGTGTGATAGATGGGATTGATGAAATTGCTGCATTGGACCCGGCTAAAGACCATGCCCCCTTGGCTGAACGAGCTGGGTCAGCTGCTATGGGCGTCTGCTGTCAGGCAGCAAAGAATTGTGCATTTTATGTTGCCGCTGCCTCTGTATCTCATCTCTACGACAAAGCAAAGAGCCATTGCATGGAGGCACCAGCAATTGACTCTGTAGATGAGGTGCGGAAGCTCAACGGGAAGGTGGGCCCTGAGCCTCTTGCAGCAGAAAAAATTGAGAATAGTCACGTTGAGATGCCACTTCCCACGGGAGAAGCTGACGGTGACCATGTTTGGATAGGGCTGCAAATCAAGAATGCCTCCTCATTTCATGAAGCTTGCTTGTTTGTTAGGTACACGTTGGAAGGGCAACGCCAAACCTTCATTGCTTCTGGAGACGGGCATGGCATCAGTGTTCCAGTGCAAGCTAGACAGGTTTCTGTCACATTCAGCAAGACATTCGGATTACCGACATTCGGATCACCAGCTTTCTCCGAGGCAAACACAGGCAGCGATGTAGGCCAGATGCCCCAATGGATTTGGCATCGAAGTTTGACACACATCCCCATTCAGAAGTGGAGCCGATGCACTCAGACCTGGTGCGGGCCTCATATATTTGGATATGAGAAGCCGGTTTCAAGAACCTTCGTGTTGGAAGAAGGCTCTTTGTGGACCTATGTCGATGTAGTGTTGGATGAAAACTACCATGCTGTTGACGATGAGGGCTTTGCACAGGAGGAAGATCTTTGGAGATGTATGGACATGTGACATATGCGCCCTGTGGGTGTGCAGCTTGTTCTTGTTCCAGAAAGGAGAGTGCTCCTTAATTTTGAAAACTTGCCATGGAGGAGTGAGAGAGCGTGATCCGACAGGAAAAGTACTGATTCGATCATGTTGCCGTTGCTCCAAAGGTTCAGAGTTGGAGATCTTAAATCCAAGACATGATTTTAACATTACAGTACTCCATATGAATTTTATTTTGAAATCTTAAGTCTATAGTCTTAAAATTCTTGTTTGAGTATGAATGAAATCAAATGGAACCTTGATTCCATCATTCAACCCTCAACTCCGCCATTCAACCCTTACGTACCCTTCCGTACCGAAACCTCTGCCAGACCGACCCCTTCCATCCAACTTGTACAAAACTACATCACCATTAATAACCACTCCTACAACCAGCTTAATCATCACCATTGACCAGCTCAATAACCATCAATACTAACCAATACTAATCACCATTATTGTCCTAGAACCTGCTCAATAGATATTGTTCATAACTATCATAAATAACCATCATAAACCATCACAAACTTTAAACCCTATGTCGTACCTCCCATCTTCTCCCAACGCTTCGTTGGACAGGCGGCGTGTCCCTCAAGGGCACAACCGCGGTGGTGAAGCGAAAGAGTGGCCAGGTTGCTGTGGGGAGACAACAACGGTGCAGGCAACGGTTGGAAAGTGATGGTTGACTAGTTAGTTACTGTAATGATCAATGATCAACATCATTGATTAATGATGGTGAATCATCATTGATGAATGATGGTTGATAAGTTTATTAATCACAGTTGAGGTTGGTCAATGACGGTCCATGATGATTAGTGAATGGTTGATGGTGGGTCATGATGGGTGGTTTGATGCTTAGTGGTGGTTATTGCTGGGTAAGGGTGATCATGATGCTTAATGATGTTCATCAAGCCGGATAAATGATGGTTAGTGGTGGTTAGTGATGGTTACTGATGATTGTTAATGATGATCAACAAGCTGGTTAAGTGACGGATAGTGGTTGTGAATGGTGGTGAATGATGATTGTTAATGATGGTCAATGGTTGTTAATAGTAGTAATGATGGTAATGATGGTTGTTACTATTACTACCAAACTGTTGGTGAATGATGGTTGATGGTGGTTAATGGTCGCAAATAAGCTGTTCATTACGCTGGCTTATGACGGATAATGATGGTTAATGTTAATGACCATGGTGAATGATGGTTAATGGTGGGTCATGATGGGTAATGGCAGTTAATGATATTTGTTTGGTGCTGAATGTGTTGGTGAATAAGGATGCTTGGTGATGGTTAATTGTGGTCAGTGATGGTTGTTTGATAGTGACAGTGCATTAGAGGGCTAACTAGATGATTAACTGGCGGTTGGTTGATTTGAATAGTATTCTAGTAGCCATGGTGACTAGTACTCATGTATGATGGTTGCCAGTGGTTGATAGTCGTTCATGATGATTCTTGATGGTGAATACGGATTGATGACGGTATGTGGGCATAACCAACCGCTTGAAAGATAGATAGTTGACCCGTGGCCATATAGTAACCATGGTGGTCGAGGTAGTGGTTCATGACTATTACATCCATGTTGACAGCCAGCAATAACCAGGAGTAAACAGCAACAACAGGGATGGTGACCAGCAATAATTGTCAAACTTCTAGTTGATCAGGTGTAGAATTTTATCTTAACCTAGGAATAAGAATGCCCTGAGTTTACCTCGAAGAGTTTTTGTTTGCATTTCTGAGCTAGGTTACAAGAGAGTGGCCGGTGACCCTAAGTGTTGCTGGTGGTTCATCATGACCAACAATGACAGTAAAACATTTTTTCCCGATCTGAATCTTCATGAAGACTCCGCATCAAGCATCGAACACTCGAAGTAGCTCCAAATTCATCTCTGTTAAGATTCGTGACAGTACTTCTGAACGAGCTGAGAACCGTAAAGTGAATTCCCTAGACGTTTGGGATCGGACATGGATCCCATGATCTTCACAGGCCGGAGCTCTATGGTGGAAATCCCCAGGGAAGATGTCCACCCAATATGTGTAAATATATAATGTATATATATATTTATATTCAAAAAATACATATACATATATAATATATACAGATTGATTAGATATCATATAATAGCATTCAATCCAAGATTCTATGGATATGTGGATTAAATCTGATCAACGTTTCAATTACCATAAAGCTGATTGAGATGCCACAGTAAAACTCTCAAATTTCTTGATTGCCAAGTGGTCATTTTCGTAGCAGCCACGCGTCAATACACCAAAAATGGCAGTGTTCTTTGTTAAAATCGGATCATGTTGTTTTGGTCAGGGAGTACCGCCATTTAAGTGGATGCCACGCCGCCAACCTTTTGCGAAAGTGCAGTGAGAAAACCGTCAGCCATTAATAGCCATCCTGAACCGTGAGTAGTTGATTTAACCAGCTTATTCAGCATCAAAAAACCATCATTTAACACCATTACCCAGCATAAAACCATGGTCATTTACCACAGTTCATTCTACTCACCATCATTTATGAACCATTGAACCATCATACACCAGCTTATTGAACAGCTTATTTGCCACGATTACCCAGCACTAACCACCGTTCATTAACCATGGTCATTAACCATCCTGATCACCCCAAACACCGTTTCTTGCAGGGCTCGGCGACCAATAGCCCGCCCAGTGCCTGGGTGATGAGTTGGTGATGGAGGTATTTGATGCTTAATAGGATGAACTCAATGATGATGTGTATCTACAATACTAAGTAATTAAGTCATCATTAGATATTAAGTAGATACCAATTACAGTAGTAATAGCCATCATTATGATGACTATTGCTATACCATTTATATCTATAATGATTGTTGCTATACCATTAAGTAACCAATTGTCATTATCTTACTATCATAGGATAATAGCCGTGAAATAAATGGGTTGATAACCATTAAATATTGGCTTATGAAATTAATGGTTTAGCTCGTTTATTAGGACGAAGTCAATGATGCGACCTTTTTGATGCGTATTTGATGGTTATCAAGTTTATCAGCGTTAATGGCTTTATGAAGGTGAATGATGGCTGTAAATCCCTAATTATTAGGAACCTAATGAATGGTGGAGATATCTGATGCTTAATGATGTTTAACGATGGCTAAGAAATCATTAACTATAGGTTGGATATAATGGGTATCTATTGACTATGGGTATCAGTGTTTATTTGATGGTCATTTGCTGGTTATGTGATGGTTATTTGATGGTTATTTGATGTATTTTTGATGGTTATGTGACGGTTATTTGATGTTATGTGACTGTTATTTGATGGTTATTTGATGTTTTTTTGATGGTTATGTGACGGTTATTTGATGTTATGTGACTGTTATTTGATGGTTATTTGATGTTTTTTTGATGGTTATGTGACGGTTATTTGATGTTATGTGACTGTTATTTGATGGTTAATGATGGTTATGTGACGGTTACTTGATGGTTATGTGATGGTTATTTGATGGTTATTTGATGGTTAATGATGGATGACGATGATGATGACGATGACGATGACGATGATGATGATGATGATGATGATGATGATGATGATGATGACTATGATGATGATGATGATGATGATGATGATGATGATGATGTTGATGATGATGATGATGATGGTTGATGCACTCCGGTCCCATGTATACATTGACATGCATAAAGATATGTGTTTGCCCCTTTTAACAAAGTGCATAATCGATGGTTATATAGATAGAGGGCACATATATACATATATGTATTTATGTATTTATTTATTTTTTTAAATTTATCTATCTGTTATTTTTGTGTATATATATATATTTATTTATGTATTTATATTTGCCTTTACATATACATGAAATTCAGAAGTGCTATATGTGCAAAGGTGTACACAATACGTCCACATATAATGCACAGAATTGCCAAAAGCTAACTTCCGGTGAAGCTGGTTGGCATGGCTAATTCACCAAACAACCAGCTCAAGCATCAGTAATTAGTTCAATTGATATTAGCATGGCTTATTCCAGCTTAACCATCATTAGTAAATAAATCATATCAATTTATACCGGTTAAGCCATATCTTCTTCAACCAGCTTCCAGATATGCACCCAGTTGATGTAGCTATGACATGCATCTGCCCAAACATTGAGCCTTGCCTCTCGCTTAGGCCAACACCGAGTGCCCGTCGCGGCCCGTGGCATTGTGACGGTCTCGCCGTGCTTTGGCTGCGACTGGTTAGTCATCAAGAAGCGAGTGCTTATGATTGACCTAACCATGGTTAGTGATGGGTACTGATGGTTATTAACCATCACTAATGGTTAACTTCTTTGCTTATGATTGATGGTCAGGACGGCTTATGGATGGTAAGCATTGATTATTATTTGATAAAAAGTGTTGTGGATTACTTATGATTGAATGTCATGTGTTGTTGCTAGTCAGTCACTACCCAATCACTGGTTTATTCATCAGTCACAAGATGGCTTGTTGATGGTCAAGATGGTTCTTCATCAAGCCACCATCAACCATGAACCACCATGAATCATCTTCAAGGCTCCCTAATTGTCATCACCAACAACCACATATCATCAATCACCCACCAACCACCATCAACCATTACCAAGCAGGCTTATAGAACCATCCTTCACTATTGATCTTAGCTAACATAGTGGCGGTATCTCCCCACCAAGCACCATCAACCATCACTAACAAGCGCGACCATGAAGCACCATCAACCACCAACCGCTAAGCTGCCCACGTTACTCAAGGATTGGCTCTCCACCCTTGGGTGGTGCCATCACGCCCTTGGTGGCGGAGGTGCAGCAAGACCTTGATGTGGTGTGGAAAGCATCCAGCTGTTGATGGTGGGTGATGGTTGGTGTATTGGTGAATGGTTGGTGAATGATGCTTAGTAATGGTTGATGAGGGTAAATGATGGCTAATGATGGCTAATGATGGCACATGATAGTTGATCCTATTGGTGAACGTTGCTTCGTCCCGGTGGTGACTGATGATTAAAGATGGTTATACTGGTGGCACATAAAATGCTTCAAATTGGTTAATGAAGTACAGTAATCATGGTTAACGATTTGGCTGGGGGTCCAACAGCTCACTTGACCTATGGGTATGGTAGCTGCTACCAGAGATGGCTATGGCAGATACAACCAGAGTGCAATGGCTATGGGTCATAGCCGAAGCATCTCAAAAAGTGGTAGCTGAACAGCCTACCGGTGACTGGTTTGTTCGTTTGTGGAATGTCAACAGGCAGGGGAACACGGAATTTACCCACTTCCATGGTGGCTTGTACGTTCACAGCGGTGAGTGATGACAAGTGATGCTTACTGGAACAGTTTGTTGATCTTGGCTGGTTGAATGTTGATTGATCACTGATCCCGACTAGTTTTTTGATAATGTTTCTTAACGGTGGCAATGGTGGTTACTGATACCAGATATTTGGTTGAGGAAACAAATGCTCCTTAAGATAAGGTGAGCGATGCTTATGTGAAAGATCTGATTGAGTTCGTGAACTGATCGACTATGAGTAATTAGCCATAGTCAATTTAGGTTTTGTAAGTTATAGGCCTCGTCATGGTGGATAATCAGTTCTAGTAATCATGGCCAATGTTTGTTGTAGTGATTTATTGTGTGTATCAGAGGATTAGTAAGACATGTTGCTGATTCTTGTTGACATGGCACCAGCTCATTTGGTAAGCCGTGGTTGTTGTACGTTCCCCCTAGGCTCCCCTTGACAGGGATGCCTAATTACCACCTTGCCTCATGGTACGCTGTCCTGAATGCTATGGAGGCGGAGCTGATATCAGAGACTTTGCCCGAAGGTGGCAAGTTCCATGAAGGTCAATTCCTGTAGCTACGGGGAAGTTGAACGCTGCAAATGGCAACTTTCCAACAGGGTTTCGGTCCTGAATGAGACGTGCCTGTTGGTTGATGCAAGCGGGTACTCGACATTGTGCAGGTCTCGAAGCAATTGTCATCATGGCCCGTGCCAGCGATGCAGATGCGACTACATGTTTAAATCTTCTCGATTGGTTCGACGTTCTTTCCACCTTGACCACAATTTGGCGGGGCAGGTGGGCTATCAGCTAGAGCCTTGTGGTCCGCTAGCAGTGGACGTTGGCAAATATGTTCTATGTTTTACAGCTTTTCTTTACCTCGCCCTAAGTGACGTGTTTCTGGATAAAGGCATATTTGACCAATAGCCTTTACACGTTCCATGACAGGGACATTATTTTCATGTTTCTTACGACATGTGTGTACGGGCAAGGGTCATTACCAAGCATGCTAGGTTTCTTTGAGGGTTGAACAAAAAATGGGATTGAAGAGACATTGTATTGAACTTTGGACACATCGAATAGTGTTGATACCCTGTGTCGACACATTTTGGACAAGTGTTGTAAGGTTGTGAAACCTTTTTTCCAAGGCCTTTGCAATGCTGGTTAGCAGGCACTTGACATCAGTCCTGGCTGCAAACAAATGTGAAACATCAAGGACCTTACAATAAAGCTGATTGGGTTTAGCCCATTCCTTTTTTGAACCCAGCAGGGTGTCGCCCAGAATTTCCTGTTTTTGTTATCAAGAATCAGTTGGGACGTCTATTATTTGTTGAACCATTTTTCAGAATTTGTTGCCTGTGATTTTTCAGTGACACTTCTATTTGGAGCTGGCTTATAGGTGGGTATTTCAGTTGTTGCAACAACAAAAGCTGGATGTAGGAATTACGATTATCAACAATTGACAACTATAGCCCATTTTTTTCCATCATTCAAGTGCGATTGCTCAGCATTGTAAACACATCCTGGAAAAGACATCGTTAACCAACCACCATTATCCATTAGCTTTTCTTTGCTACTGTTATTGATCCCGACTTTTCTGCGACAGTTTTTGGTTTAAACCATAGTCATTGATGATTACGAAAGGGGTGGTTAGTTGTTGCTATTGAGTGCAATTCATAGTAGTCAATGGTCTTAAATTGTTACCATTTGTTGTCCATCATTACTCATCGTTACCCATGATGATCCAAAGAATTATTCACCATACATGGGTTTGTGCCAAAATCATGGCACCCCCAAAACCAATGGTTTCCTAGTGAAATGATCTTTTTTAATGAACTGGCTACTCTATTTTGGTACAAACCCAGAGAGTCATTTCATAACGCAACCATAAACTCTTACCATTTCTCACCCATCAATACTCATCACTAGCCCTGATGATCCAAATAATCATTGGTCACCATACATAGTCATTAGATAACCATGACCATAGAACCATTATAATATGATTAACCATACATGAGCATTACATATAAAATCATATAAAAACCATGACTAATAACCATATAACACCAGCATGACTAATAACCATATAAAAACCATCAATCACCATGAATCATTCGCCAGCTAAGATCAGTCGTGGCGCAGCAGCCCAGGTGGCACACTCAGCGCCTTTGAAGGTGAGCGGTTGCGGCCGGTTGCCTTTGAGGTATTTCGTTCAGATGTTTCATTTGGGATTGTATTGGTGATGAATCACTAGTGGTTGATATTAACTCGTGGTTGATAATAACCAGTGGTCAATTTAACTAGTGGTCAATGAAAACTGGTGGTTAATAGTAGCTAGTGGTTAACAATACTATAATTACATTACAGTAGTGGTTAAGAATAACTAGTGGTTAATAACTAAAGTAGATTATATTGAGGTATAGAAAATACCAATAATCTAACTAGATTATAATAGAATAATTATCGAGGGGTTAGTTTATAATCTAGCTTGTTTTAGTGGTCAATAATAAGTAATTAACTAGATTATCATAGTAGTTACCAATATAGAATCAATGTTAGTGGATAATGAATCATTATTATGTTCTTCTTCCCTATCATTAATCTACGATTGAGCGCTGGGTCATTTTGTGAGTGGTTGATAATGTTTAATCATCGGCTCGTAATAGGCAATACCCGGAACATAGATTACTATGTTTGCCAATAGTGGTTAAGAATAGGAGATAAGACCAATACTAGTTCTAATGAATTGATGATGGAAAATTAAGGAAAGTTGTTATTTATGTTAGTTTACGAGATATTATTAATTCATTAAGCAATAATTTAGAATTACTACTCATGATAGACTAAACGTAACTGATGAGAACGGTTCTTGTGAATTGTGGAAGAATTAACTAGCAATAGAATGGGCTAACGCCCAGGTGCCGCCGACCCCCTTTTTAAGAGCTGGAGAAGCAATGTATCAAGTCATCACTGAGAGTGTGGAGGACTTGCCCTTTGCGTGTTCTAGCTTTGGTCCCAGTGGGGGGCAGTTTGCGCAGGGCACTGTTTGCGCAGGTTTGAAGGACCTTAAAAACAGATGCTACGGCCTTCCGATCAGCCGTGGTGACCATATTGCCATAGCATGGGCCATGACAAAGTGGTGGCCATATTGCCATAGCATTGGCCATGACAAAGTGCCATAGCATTGGCCATGACAAAGCCGTTGTTCCCATGACAAAGCCGTTGTTCGCCCAGGTTTGGTGGCCCGGGCGGGCTGAGGGGACGTTTGGGGAGGGTTTGAAGGCGGCCAACCGGCAGGTTTGAAGGACCTTAAAAACAGATGCTACGGCCTTCCGAGCAGCCGTGCTGGCGATATTGCCATAGCATGGGCCATGACAAAGTGGTGGCCATATTGCCATAGCATTGGCCATGACAAAGTGCCATAGCATTGGCCATGACAAAGTGCCATAGCATTGGCCATGACAAAGCCGTTGTTCCCATGACAAAGCCGTTGTTCGCCCAGGTTTGGTGGCCCGGGCGGGCTGAGGGGACGTTTGGGGAGGGTTTGAAGGCGGCCAACCGGCAGGTTTGAAGGACCTTAAAAACAGATGCTACGGCCTTCCGAGCAGCCGTGCTGACCATATTGCCAAAGCATGGGCCATGACAAAGTGGTGGCCATATTGCCATACCATTGGCCATGACAAAGTGCCATAGCATTGGCCATGACAAAGCCGTTGTTCCCATGACAAAGCCGTTGTTCGCCCAGGTTTGGTGGCCCGGGCGGGCTGAGGGGACGTTTGGGGAGGGTTTGAAGGCGGCCAACAGGCAGGTTTGAAGGACTTTAAAAACAGATGCTACGGCCTTCCGAGCAGCCGTGCTGGCGATATTGCCATAGCATGGGCCATGACAAAGTGGTGGCCATATTGCCATAGCATTGGCCATGACAAAGTAATAGCATTGGCCATTGCCATAGCATTGGCCATGACAAAGCCGTTGTTCGCCCGAGCGGGCTGAGGAGACGTTCAGGGAGTGTTTGAAGGCGGCCAACCTGCAGGTTTAAGGACTTTAAAAACAGATGCTACGGTACGTTGTTGGCCATGGAATTGGGTTAAGTTACGCAATGCAAGCGCGTGGGCATGGCATGGGTGGACATAGCTTTCGCAAGCAGCGGTCCACACCTTCGGTGGTCCCAGGCGCCGCCCCTGCCTTGGCTACGGCAGGGGTCGGCGGATTTAATAAGTCACTGTAGCGAAACACCATTGTTCGCGATTTACCTAAATTCCTTTGTGCAATACATTTTAATCATGTTCAAAGTGAAACATCATTCTCGTTACAGTCTGTAACTATCGGCAATAAGTATAACTGTTTATGGTGAATAGTACGTGTTTCTTTGATGTTCATCAATCACAGTGAATTATTCTTGAGGCGCCAACTATTTTCATCGGCAATAAGCCACTAATTGCTAGTTGGTTTGACAAGCATACCATGAGACCAACTATTGACATCCGGTGATAGCTAATATTAATTAGTTGTGATGAGGATTGGTACAATAGCTGGATACCGGATAATGATGATAGATAATGTTAAGTGAAATGTTATTGGATGTTACTGGGCTTGTTGGTGATTTTAAGCTGGTTATATTTTCATCAATATTTAGGATAATTGTTTGATGGACTATTTTGGGGGGAATCGCTTCTCACGACCAACCGGTATGGTTTGCCAGTATCCAACTATTATTTTGAAAAATGGTGTAGTTTAATCCACATGCTTCCATTACCATGAAATAGTTGTAACAATGATAAACACCAGCTGGTTACACTGGAACGAATGTTATGAATGATGGTGGGTGATCATGGCTTCTTATGGTGAATTGGTGGTAACAATCTATATGAATGATTGGGTATACCACATATAATCTTGCATACTGATTGTATTGGTTGCTGACCAGTTGATTCCGGTGGCTGCTTAAGCATGGCAAATCGCTTGTAGTGATGATTGATGATGGTTCGCATGCAGTAATTGGTGGAATTGTCCATCATCACAAACTTGCCTGCAATACAACAACAATAACAGCCCATTCATGATGGGCAATAATGGTCCAGCCGGTGCTTCTCAGCAATGGTAAATGATAGGGGGAAACAAACAACGGCCGAAATGATATCCATGGTGAAGAATGGTTCATATGAATCAGAATGGGTGATGATTGTTCAAAATGATCTGCGGTTGGTTGAGTTTCCAATGGCCAACGATCGTTCATGAGGTCCAGTTGAGGAACACAGACTATTAATCGATCAATGAAAACAATCATTCCCCTAATGACTAGCAACCACCACCTTGATATCAATTCTGCTATCTCACTTTTTTTTACCACCACTCTGATATCACTATTCACGATGGTTCTAGCAATCCACTATTACATTGGATATCCCATTAACAGTGTAATGAGTGGTATCACATCACTACTAACTAACAATGGTGCCATTATAGACCAGTGATCCCCTAAGAACTACGAACCACCATGACTGACGTGAACGGAGCAGCAACGTGATGAAGTGCTTTCAACCAGGAGCAGCCCCATGCGGTGCGTTTGGGAAGCCCAGTCAGGGACACCGGCGAAGCAACGGGCTTATATAGGGGGGTTCTTTTTTGAATTTGTAGTACCCCCAAATCATCCACTTTCAGGGGTAATCATCCAGCGATTCGGGTAATCATCCAGGTGATTTTAGGGCCAGTCGTCATTTTAGATGATCAACAGGTGATTTTTGGAGTAATCGTCCTCAGTTGGTTAATCATTTACAGTGATAAACCAACCACATTTTGCAGGAATCCATATAACTTGAGAAACCCCCATGTGGTTGTGGGTCAAAACCCCGTACCCCTGGTTCCCCATCATTTACCATTGCTTTCCCTGTTGTTAGTGGCTATTATCCCCCATTATTGATTGGTTGATATTGACCCATAGCCATGTAACGAATTTGTGAAACCGTGTGATATCTCGATGTCACTGCCTGTTGGCCTTTGCAGCGATCCAGAAACTCTGAAGATGCTGAGCTCAAGAGCGACTCTGTGAAGTTGGAGACCAACCGCTGATGGTTATTTAAACTAGTCATTTGGTCATCCAGATATTAATGAACCATCTACGATTTGACCATGGACCATGGTCATGAACACTAAATGTGGTTAATTATTCATTAAATGTGGTCATTAACCATGGTTAATAACCAAATTAGATAATAAGGGACTAGTTGACCATAGACGAATGGTTATTTAGCTACAGCTGATGAACCTTCTCATGAACCACTAGTAAGCTCCATGTAACCATTTTGGCCACTAGCAAGCATAGAATCATCATGTGTTAAGATTTTAAGCTTATATTGCATTGTGATATTTATTTGGTGCTTTTGATATGCATATATGGGATTGACTCGCTTTAATATGATATCATGTTTGGCCGCGGGCAGCATACACATGCCATACTGCAGATATGAGATCATGTTTTGTGTTTTATATATCGTATTTTTTGCGTTGAGATGAGGCAATTTGTTTAGTATATTTTATACGTTTGATTGTGTAATACAACATATGGCAAGCTATTTCATCAATTATATCACATATTTTGTTGTATCTTACAAAGCACACATGGTGGTTTCTCAAAATAGGGGGCCCAAAAAATGGTTGGTTCATTACTATAAATGACTGAGAAACCACCATATCTTCTATGAGTGTTTCATGTGATATCCGCAGCCTGGCATTGCTTTTGCTTGTCAACTGGGCAAGTTGAGCGCCCAGGCTCTGCTGGATCGTTGATGGGCAATGTGCCTGACAGGCGCCTGCGGGAGCCAGCTGTGTGGAGGAGGTCTTTTGTTCATGATGGATGGATGAATTGATGGTTGAATGATGTAAGTCATGTGGTTCATTCAATTCATGGATTGGTGGTTGCTTGGATGAATTGATGGTTGGTGTTAGTGGTTGTTTTGGTTGACGGATGAATTGATACTAGCTTGACGGTGAGTTGATGGTAAACTGGCTGGTCAATGATGATGAATCATGGTTGATTGGCTGATGAATTGATGGTTGAATTGTTGAATGATGTTGGTTGTGTTGTCGATGTTCGAGGTTTCAATGGTTGACAAACCAAAACGGTGTTGGTGGTTGTTTTGCTTGATTTCGAGCTTAATGAACCATTAATGTTTTTTAGGTGTTTTTTTCAATTAACCAATGCATGTTGGGGATGTGGTTAATTAACAATAATAGTGGTAAGCGAGCCGGCAAAGTGGCTCTGCTGCCGTTCAAAATGATTCCGTTTGACAATCATGGTGATAATTGTCATGAATGATTCATTCATTATGCAGTATTGCGGTATTGCACATATTAGATCAAATTCTTACCGCGATAAAGCATTGAACACTGTTCATCACTATTGACACGTAATCCTTCTGAACAATTATTATCAGCAATTCTGCATGTTTGTGGGGGATCCTTCCGATAGACTATCAATACCTGTTGCTACCATCAACCAACAATCCATCCAGCAGTAAGAATGGATGGAGTTTTTGTGTTTAAGTTTGACCTTATTTGTTAATCCTAAGTAGTACTAAATCCTTGGTATGGTGGATGGTGGTTTCTCAAGTGATAGGGGACCCCCAAAGTTGGAGATCGTATACCGGTACCTATGATCTCAGCTCATCATTCATCAATCCCAACTAATAATCCCAACTAATAATCCCAACTAACAATCCCAACTAATAATCCCAACTAATCATGAGTCAAAACCCAAATCATCCAATATGAATCATTTAAGATAGCAACCCAACCACTGTAGTTGGTATATCCCCTGTGATTGCTTATAGCCCCCCTGTTCAGAACCATTGTCAACCTCTATAAAACAACCATACGTTTGGTGGTCCATTCGCTATTATTAATTAATTAGTTATTATCCCTTTATTGATATAACCATTGTTAACCACTATTAGCCACTACAAACCAACCATTTTGGGGGTTCCCAATTTTTAGAAAGCCCCAGCCATCCCCCATCATCGCTGTCATCGCTGATCTCCAAGCAACGCAGCGAAGGCGATCTCTTGCCATGACAGCGTCCAAGTCAGAAAAGGCCCGGGGGGGTCCAGGGCAGCAAGGGAAGGCCATTGGGGTACCATGGCGGGGTTGAGGGAACACCTAAAAATCCGATGGCGAGTTGGGTCAAGCAGTTCACCAACCAACATTCATGGGGGATAATAGCCAACAACATTAGGGAAAACAATGGTTAATGAAGGTATTACAACATTGCCCTAGAAATCAGATTTAGTAATATTGAGTAACCATGTAAGTTAGGTGTTCATTGCTCAATACTACATAACTTTACTATAGTTGTTCATTGTCATGATAGTACTCAATACCTGAATACGCAATCAATAATGATAACGAACACCGATAGTAACATTGAGCAATGAGCAGTAGCCAACCGAAAAGTAGATAAGATTGATACTCGAGGTTGATGAGTGTAAATACATGATTCATAGTCGATGATTGCTTCAGACTCGCTGACGAGTTGATGGTCAATGCTAGTGAAACCATCGGTCAATCACAGGTCATTGATGGTTCGTCCTGTCGATGGATGGTAGCAGTTCATGCTGAGCATTAGCCATTTGGCTGTGGGTCAAAACCCTGTACCCCTGGCATCCCCATGATTAACCATCATATTCCCTTTGAAATTGTTGGTTTTTATTCCTCACAATGGTTGTATGGTTGGTTAATATTGACCCATAGCCATTTGGTGGCGCTTCTGCCTATAGGCGGCTCACACCACGGACCTTAAGCCTGGTGCAGTGGCGCATTTCGCGAGCTGATCAACATGGCCAGCAATCAGTTAATTATGAGCAACTCTGAGCAACGACTTTGATTCACGAATGAACAGTTTATTATTCGGATGGAAATAACCAGAATAAACCAGAATAACCAGTTTATTCTTGTGAATTCCAGAAATAGCCAGAATTTGCTCAGCAATGAATAAAGTGCAGCACTCATAGGTGTACATTTATATCTGTATACCAAGCAATGATGCATCGATCAAGGTCCACAAAGGCTTTGATGGCCTGTACGGTTCACCAAAGCCCTTTGCCAGCTAGCAAGCTATACCAACCGATAGATGGTGGACTTCTCAAAGTCGACTGCAGATGATGGGGAGCTATCAAGGCAAGGTTAAGAAATGCCTATCTATGTTCATTCCGCCAACCAAGAGATGATGGGCAGCTCACAAGCGCTGGTGCAGGGGTGTACAACAAGTAAAAATGACAGGGGGCGGGTCGCCGAACAACTGCCATGAGGAATGCTAGCTGGTGTTTTCTACATGTTTTTCTCTCAATTAGTCGATTGACTATCATGGAATGTCTGTGTGTATGCCCATCATTGGCATCACAACCATCCAAAATAGCCAGAGTGGCTGATAGCATCGCAGCTTTGGGGGCTATGAACTGGATGAAAATGGTCAAAGGATTCGTTCATTTTACGGCTGTGGCTCGGGGTACCCTGGTGATGAGTTTGTCCCCCAGTCATGTCCAGTCACACTGTCAAGCTGTTGGGATGTTCATCTGGCCATGTTTTGGTTGGTTCATATGGACCCACAACCATGTAGCAACGATAGGCAAAGGCTCATGACAGTCCATCTCGATTTGTATCATCACGGATAAACAA
The DNA here is from genome assembly GCA_009767595.1 of Symbiodinium kawagutii. Taxonomy (NCBI): domain Eukaryota; class Dinophyceae; order Suessiales; family Symbiodiniaceae; genus Symbiodinium; species Symbiodinium kawagutii. Next base: position 263,818 of record VSDK01005992.1, read on the forward strand.
GCGAAAAAATCATGGAGGATAGCGAGGATGTTCAATTCGATAGCATCGACCTACAGCAACACTCAGAATAATTATTGATTCATGATGGATGTATAGTAGATAGTTGTGGCACATACTTAGTTCCATGTAGGTTGCAGCTACAACCATGTTGGTTGAGTGTGAACTTATTATTGATAGTAGTAACTATCAACCATCACATACCACACAACTGACTGAGCAACTCACTAACCAAACAAACTACGTACCTAACTGACTAACAACCCAAGCAACTATCTAAGTAACTAACATTAACTAAGTAACGAATTAAGTGACTAAGTAACTAACCAGCCAACAACAACTAACTACAACTAACTATCCGTAGCCAACTGACGGTAGCTATGGATAGCACTGGAGCTTCAACCAGCAACAATGTGGTCAGGCCCCCCCCACGCCGCGTGGGAAGACGGTGCGGAGCTCGGGGGGGACGGGTAGTGATGGCTGAGTTAATGATGATTGATAAGTGGTTAATGATGCTTGATGGTGATTAGTTAATGACAGTGAATGCAAAGACCGGATTAATACCCCCCCGCACACACAAGGGTCAACAAGGTCGACAAGGTCAACAAGGTCTGACCCTACATCAGAAAAAGGGAACCCCCCTAAATATCGACCCCTAGAGAGATGAGAAATCAACATTGAATCTAATTGAATCTAAATTAGTCTAAATGATTTGAATCTAATTCGATCTAATTGAATCTAATTAAATCTAAATGATTTGAATCTAATTGAAACAAAATGAATCTAATTGAATCTAATTGAATCTAAATGAATCTAATTTAATCTCAATGAATCTAAAAAAATCCTGGGATCCAAAAGGGGTTGATTAACTAGGGGGGGGTCCAGGCTTGTTGGGGGGTACACCCTTTGCAAGCTTCTAAAAAGCTGTTCTTTAAGGCGGGTAAGAAAGAAAAACACATAGACTTTTTTTGGAACATCTAAGTCCAACCCTAAACCCTTCCATGGGGGATCTGAATATTGGAGATGAGCAGCAAGTAAGTCCACTAATTTAAAACTAAGTTAAAAAGCACATCTTATAAAAATGAGGGATCCAGAGGGGGTTGATTAATTAGGGGGGGTTTTAGGCTGTCCTTAGCTCATTAGGGGGGGAAATCAGAGCCTAATTAACTTTAGTAAGGACCAGGGTTTGGGGATCAGGAGGGGGTTGATTAATTAGGGGGGGGTTATTAATCCTGACTATGCATTAATGATGGTTCTGAAGGTTGATGATAGTAAAGGAATGGCTGACTGAATTCAGAATGGTAGATCCATATTGTAATCAACCACCCCCACTTACCTTAAACAGCTTGTGATTTACCTTCAAATATGGAGTGGGGCTCTGAATGCGGATCTAGCATTACTGTGATGATTCTGATAATGGTCTACAGTGGTTTTAATGATTGATGAATGATCACGATTGATCATGATGACCTAGAACACCGAATTGATGACGGCGGTGAATGAATGGATGATTGTGGCTATCATCAACTAATGATTGATTATGTTGGCTGGTTGGCACATCTCATGAATCATTGGATGAGTCAACTAACGATTTCTGCTAGCAAATTGACTCATCAAATGTTTTTCAATCATGATATGTTATCCAGAAAAATCTAGTGATTGCCACTGGGAGGGCATCGAGGTTCACAGTGAGGGTGAAGGAGATGTCAATCAGTTGTTATCAATCACGACTAAGATGTCAATAATGTTCATTAATGATAAATCAAACACAGTTTGTTGGTTGCTTATCAGACACTGTAGCAATGGCGATGATCGTGGCTGATAGTGGCTGATACTGACTCAGACAAACCAACAACACTGGATAGTTCAATGATGGCTGTTTGGGATCCAAAAGTGGCGTATCATCATGTATCATCCCTTTACTGTTACTTGCTAACTTTTAGAGTTGTTTGTTGCTTGATTGGTTGCTCGACCCAGCTCAATCATATGGTGTCAACCAGCTATAGCCAACATTAAGCAAATAAGTATTCCCCATTGCAAATTTGGATTAGAGCTAGCCATTGTGTGGATCATCATGCATGCTTAATGACCCTCCATGTTTACCATTGTTCTTGACTACAACCATCATTAACACCGTGATTATCACCAAATTGTTCCATAAAATCATCATCATCATCACCATCATCATCATCATCATCACCATCATCATCATCATCATCACCTTCAACCATCAAGCATTGGAATTCATGATGTCAACCACAAATCATCAGCCGTAGCCAGCGCTCGGCCGCCAGCCCCGGATGCCGAAGAAGACGCCGCGGATGTCGCCCCGCAGCTCCTTGGTGAATGGCACGGAGCACCCAGCGCAGGGGTGGCGGGGGGCCAGGGTGCCCCCAGAATGGCGGGTGACTTCTCAGCTGGTTGAGCTGGTTAATACTAGGGAATGATAAGTAACAATAGTAGGGGATATTCACTCAATGATGATTCATCATAATTGACGAACTAGTCATTAATCATTCGCTGATTAATCAATTGATTGTTGGTTGAACTATGTTAATGATAATAGATAGCAGGGGAAATACAAGCTGTATATGGCTATAGGTCAATATGAATCAACCAATGGGGAATGATAGCCAGCAATTTGTTGCGAAAACGGGCTAGTTAATGATGGTGGAACCAGGGGTACGGGTGAACTGACCCATAGCCAACTATGGATGATTGAGGATGGAATATCCCCAAGTTTATTGCTTGGCCATGGAGAATTGATAATGGCTGTTTGCAGGATTATTTGGGTGGCAAATAGTGGTTGATTGATGATTAAAGGCTTAATTATGGGATGGTAAATAAGCGGACTGAGGATGAATGATGCCTGATTGGATGAAACAACTGTGTACTAGATGGTTGATGAAAGGTTGACAACAGCGGTGGATATGGACCAATATTTGTTCAGAGCTGTCAATGATGTTCAACAACTATTCATGGTTCATCATTGTCGATGAGATGAATGTTTAGATAGTTGGTTAAGTTATTTAAGCTGGATGATTATTTGGCTTTGATCCTGGATACTCCAGGAGCTAAGATCCATCTTCACCAACATCGCGTTGATTCCCATGGGCCATGGCGATCCCGGTTCAAAGGTCCGAGGCTTCCCAGCAGACCATGTAAGCTACAGACATGTGATGTCGATGGCGCTGTCAGTTCACCTGAGGTACCCCTGGTGCACCGTCATTAGCCAGCTAGTATTCCAATTGATCAATAGTGGATATTGGTGGATGTTATGCTTAAATGATCAAATTTACCATTAGCAATAGGGGCATGATGATCAACAATAATGGTTGAGGCAACTACCTATGACGTTATTCCAACTATTGTTGTTGGTGAAATGATTCTCAATAAAATTGATGGTTAAAGCCTTGACCCATAGCCATACACTGGAATTATAGAGCAGAAAATTGAAAATGGTAATTGGGCCCTACCATGATACTTGCTGTAAATAGAAATAGTCTACAATGGTATCACGCTTGTTGGCAATGTTCAGCTTGGTGATCGCGAATTGAAGTAGCTGGGAGAACAAGCCATGGCACCGGCCACGGACCGGCTCGAGTGCCAAAACATAAGCAGCCCAAAGGTGTGCAAAAACAACTGCAACAGATGATGATCCATTGGTATACTGGTTAACAATATTGGTTAAGAATGTTTTGTTCAAAACTGGGTTACTGATGATACATACCTCATGAGACATTAAGCAGACGCTGGTTGACTGCCTATGAGGCATTGAAGCCCCATGGTTGAGGATGCTACCATTTCAGGGTGGCACACCATTTATGGACAACCCCATAATGATACAAGGGTGTCTATCGTGTACCTCGCAAGCAGAGTGATGATCCTTGGATAGATCTCTATAGATCGGAAAGGTCGCCCTCACTAGACAGCAAGCAATTTACCTACTGAAAGGAGTACCTCCAAGCTTACTAACAGCGATACTGAAAGATTGCTGGTTCACCTAAGCGTTTCCCTAAACAAAAGCTCCGCTAGGTCAGGATAGGAGTGTTAGGGCTGCTCAGCTGTCAGCTACTGCCGGCACGACCGTGCAACTCCCATGGCGTCCTTGCACGTGAACTCAGCCGTATCGGGCGAAGTGGTGTTGGAGCTGCAAGCGGAAGAATTTCAGGGCAAGTTGGTCAAGACGCTCAGCTTTTGTCAGTGGGTAGGCTAGTGCAGGCAAGGGTTGGGATAAGATCTTCTTCAAGTAGTCTTCATGTGTTTGAGATGTTATTCAAACAGTCTCCATTCTTTCCATCATTCCCAAGCTTAAGAAATCATGGCATAGCCCAGCCGCGCAGTGCATCGCAGCGCCCAGGGATCTCAAAGAGCTGCTGATGCTGAAGACCGATGGCTTCACGGCGTTCCAACAGCGTTTGTTTCGCGAAGATCAGAGTGGCTACACTGCAGCGCTGCCAAGGGATCGATGTGGATGGGTGGATGACACTGGGCCAAGGGGTTATGATTCATAGATATCTATAGTTCAACTATGGGTTATTCATAGTTGCAGTCAATAGGCCAAGAGGTTCAGATGGCTTATAATGACAATCATTATGGCAGTCAATGGATTATAACGGGCGGTAATATCGATGTCTATTGTAGTCCATTGCTTACTATGATCATGGGATACCATCGGCCACAATGACTTGCAGTTGCGAAAAGGAATGTAAAGATGAAGATGACAATCATGCAGATGACAATCATGATGGACTAGGGCACACTGCTTAAGATTAGCAAACACCCACTATATAACCCTATCGTTAGTGGTTGTGTTACCATTACTGCTTCCAACACGACTAACTGAGGTTTAACACTACCAGCATGTGTGTGTACCGGTTGTTATACTTCCAACCGGGCAGTGTTTGTTTCTAAGAGTGTCCCTAATTGCTCATGAGTTTTGAATTATGGTTCCTGACAAAGGATGGTAAGTCACAGTCAAAAGGCTTGTTGACATTTTCTTGGCGATAGGCTGGTCAAGAGAATCAATACAGCTGTTGAATGATAGTAATTTCAGCAGTGGCATGGTTGATGGTTCATGTTCGATGCTGCTCAAGAAGATGGCTAACAATAGTTGTTTGACTTTCAATTTTTCAATCATGGTGGCTGATGTTGGCTTATGGTAAATCAGGTGGTGGAAGGGCTTCCAGTCATCACTCGGTTAACGCGCAAACGATATATATATATATATGTGTATATATATATATGTATATGTATATATATATATATGTATATCGTATATACCTATAATTTGATATGTACCATTATCTACCAACCTTGCCTGGTCTTTACCCTGGTTATAGCTTCTCTTAGAGCGATCTGTGGGGTTCCCACAGGACGTGGATGTTGACCATCAGTCACCAGCAAGGGAGCACATGGTCAATGATGGTCCCCAACAAAACCAACCCCATGAAATGTTTGATTAGAAGTTATCTATCAATTGACCAGCCACCAACCATCAATTCATCATCAATTGACCATCAATCAAATATCATTACTGGCTATATATGAACCATGTGGATTATCATTTGTATTGAACCCCGTCGATTGTTGGATATGAGTGAACCATTCAATTGGATCATCAACCATTGGAACGACCCTTATTCAACCATATCAACCTACCAACCTTAAGGGTGCACATGGTGACGCCTCAACAAGCCTCAACCAATTCGCACATCAACATTGACCCAACCATGAGATCAACACCCATATCAACAATCCTTAACTAACCAACCTTAACCAACCCTTAACCTTGAACCTGCACCAACCTCAACCAACCTTAACCTTTAACCTGCACCAACCACAACCAACCTCAACCCTTAACCTGAACCAACCTCAACCAACCCCAACCAACCTCAACCCATCCTAACTAACCTTAACTAACCTTATCCAACCAGGCGAATGTTTGGAGGACGACCCGCTGCTGGAGGGTTCTCCCTTGCAGCTGGTGCTGCTGGCGTTTCCACCTGCGGATCCCGTGGAGGACGAGAAGCTCTTTGCGGCGGCGAGCCGCGGAAACCCCGCGGGGGGCTGGGGGGGAGGGCAGGTAGGGTCTGTTGGTTGAGGTTGGTTAAGCTAGTCAAGTTGATGATGATCGGTTCATGATTGGTTAATAATGCTCAATGTTGGTTATTGATCATCTGAAATCTGTTCTGAGTTGGTGGTTTGGATTGACCAATGGACCCCTCAACCAGTGGAGTTGGTCCCTTGCTCTCCTTCCTTGGACGTTGATCCAGGAACTGGAAGCCGTGCTGCGACTGCCGCGGAACTGCCGTGGAGTGGTGGATCATATGGGGCTGACGGCTCTGCACCTGGCAGCGCTGCGCGGCAGCGCGTCCTGCGTGGCGCTGCTGGCGGCGGCCCGGGGCGGCTCGGCACCGCTGCACCTGGCGGCGCAGCATGGACAGCTGGAGGCGGTGCGGATGCTGCTGGATCTGGGCGCGCAGAAGGACGGCGGAGAGACTTTCATTTGCATGGAGAAATTAGAGAATTCGAAGATTAAATAACATTCTAACATTAAATAATTAGGTAATACATTAAATACTTAGATATGTTCTTTTTGACCTTAGAGTGTTTATTTGGGTTTTCCAAGGGTGCCACAACCCCCGCTGCTCCGTTGCCCTCCCCTGAAGGACAGCAGTTCCGACAACGGCGAAACGCCTTTGTACTTCGCTGCCCGTGACGGTCAGCTGTCGGTGGTCCAGTTGCTGCTGGAGCGAAGGGCTCAGCCGGACAAGGCGGTGGAGAGTGGCATGGTACCCTTACATGTGGCGGCCGGCCGAGGCCACACCGAAGTGGTGAATGGGCTGCAACAGGGGGGGTCTCCTGGGGTTGGTTGGGTATGGTTGGTTGATATAGCTGTGGGATAGCAGTTGATTCAATTCGTCAACCGGTTTCTTAGCCAGTTCATAAATCATCATCGTCAACCACTTATTTTGATTTATGAGCTGGTCAACATTAACTGGGGGTTCTCAAAATAGGGGGCCCAAAATGAAACCAAAACTGGTTGGTTTACTACGATAAATGGTCCGTATTGGATGATGAGGAGGTACCCTTGTTTCGACAAACACCCGTAAATACTAAATTGCTGATTAACCATGTTGCAGCTGATCAATGCCAGCACATCAACCAATGTTGTTTCTGTTGGTATCAGTGAATATCCGTGAATCAGCTTGACAAGTACCCTCACTAGTTATCGACCATACTAAGTGGTATTAAGTAACCAGTATCAACTTGAGTAGATAGTCATGGTTCATGGTCGGTAGATATCACTATTTTGCTCAAGCAATTCACCATCACAAACTTGCTCACCACCATGAACCAGCAGCGGTCGTCACTAGCATCATCAGACATCAAACTATTTTAGCTGGTTAACATCTGAATTATCAATCATTGTTACTCAACTATTAAGCATCCATCCAACATCAACTGCTCAGAATGATGAAATATGTCCTGACATGGCTTCTGAGCCAACAAATCCGCAACTAAGGTTCAATTGCTGGTTGCCGAGGGAGCCGACAAAGATGCGGCCGACAAGCATGGCCTGACCCCCTTACACTGTGCTGCGGGACATGGGCATTTGGAGGTGGGTGCAAGTGGCGAACCCTGATCGATCCGCGTTAAAGATGATGGTTGATCAACTGGCAGTTACTGCTTGGTCCTTCAAACATTTTATATTTTCCTAGTGCTCCCAAATGGTTGGTTGGTTGATTGATAGTTTGCTGAGAGGTTGAAACCACCAAGCAGATTAGGTTGAAGTAGAAAAGATAGAACGGAGTGGTTGAACGTTTAAACGTCTGAGAACGGTTTGGACTGACTTGATTTTGATGATTGATTGTTGGGAATGGCCAACAGATAATCGTCGATGGTTTGAAATGATGGTGAACGATGGTTCATGCGTTGTTTGATTTCGTGAAGTCATGATTATAAATGGTTGGTAGGGGCCTATTGATGGTAAATTCCAATCGATCATCATATGATTATGATTGACTTGTGCTGGATTCATGGTCAATTCATGATCAACTTATGGTTGATTCATGTTCATTCATGTTGTTTTTCATGTTGCTCAACCAATCTGATTGACGTTGTTGAACCATTATCAACCAGAATAAACATAGAGAATCATAGTTTTCCCTATACAGAACCACCATAACCCATGATTCGTTGTTGCTATAGCAGCTTCATTCTTCAGGTGGTGCGTTGCCTGGTGCGAGCTGGCGCGCTCAAAGACAAGTGCGCGGGACCTGATGGCAGAACGCCTCTGCATATGGCGATTCAGCGGCAAGCCTTCGAAGTCTTTCGTTTCCTGCTGGAGGCTGGGTCGTTACAAAGGTGAAGGACAGATGATGGTTTCATCCAGTTTATTAATCATTTGAGTGATAATTATCTACGGTCTTTCAAAAGAAAAGGTTAAAGAAAGGATCAATGGGAACCCCCAAAGTTATGGTTTGTTTATTATTTTCGGGGTTTCATATTTTGAGACACACCCAAATGGGGCTTCGTTGATGCGTACGCACCAACAGGATCAATTACAGAATGCACTGAACAGGAACCACGGTCCATTTTCTGCTAGAGCCACGTACTATCACATACTATGACATGATATCACGTATTCGTAACATACACATGTATTTTTGTTTGATACGGTCATGCACATGTTAATACATATCATCATATCACATACAGACACACTCATATAATCACATATATACATATGTGATGACATACGAATACATGCAGTCATATATATGTGCTGTTATCTCAGGATAGGGAACCCAAAAAATTGATGGTTAAATACGTCAAATGGTTTGCACAAAGGACGACAATTGGGGTATGACTTGAGAAACCACCATATGTATATTGTTTATCCAAATCCAAAATAAATCATACATATGAATGATAGATTCCATATCTACATATATAGATTTATACATTGATCAACCATCATTGATCATGAACCACTACACCAATTGAATCAACAACCATTGATCGACCATGGAACCATCATGATGGTGAATGAGCTAGTTAATCATTAACCATTGTGCCCCTACTATTAACCATCGTTTTCGCCATTATTGTTGGTTATTATGCCTCATGAAATTGGTTGGTTTACTGCTTGACCACTATACTTTGGTGGGTTATAAACCAACTTATAACTAGTGGAGTACCACTCTGTACACATAAAATGATACATATTACCATATCTACATATAGCCAAATCTAGCTGGTATATCCCCCTTTATTGTCGATTATCATCCCTGATTATGCTACTTAACCATCACCATTTGTTGGTTGGTCAACTGCTTGTTTGTTTCATATCTACATATATAGATTTACACATATATATAATACCATATGTAACTATATGTAGCATATTTATTGTTATTTACCATATCTACTCAGTTTACATATAGTATCTCATCTCAATTAGCCTATCTGCTCTTATGGTATGTATCTATCAGTAGTTATTTACCATATGTATCTACTCATTGTTTATCCATCTCAGTTGTCCATGCGTCAGGCCGCCGCAGACAGCAACAAGGCCACCAAGGCGCACGGCACCACGCCGCTGCACATGGCCACCTTGGAGGGCCAAGTGGAGACGGTGCGATGGCTGGTGGGAGCTCGTGCTGACTTGGAGCCTTGGGGGATGGCTTGGTGAATGCTGGGGAGCCATGGTTGATATATGGTTATAAGATGGTTAATGGATGGTTGATAGATTGTTAATAGATGATTAATCAATGGTGAATCAATGATGAGAGAATGGTTAATGGATGGTTAATAAATGGCTATATAATGTTTAGTAAATGGTCAATGGATAATTGATTGATAGCTGAGAACTGATTAGTGAATGATGAATGGTTTTAAAATGGTTGATAAATGGCTCATAGATGATAAATCAATGGTGAATGAATGGTTAATAAATGATGAATGGAGTGACAACTTATTAATGAATGGTGGATCAATGGGTAATGATTGGTTGATTAATGGTTGATGCATGGTTCTATAAAATGGTTTATTAGTTTGTGGTGAAGAATGGCTAGCCAATGCATAATCTATGGTTGATCAATGGTTTATTGGTTGATGAATGGTGAATCCATGGTTTGTGACAAGTTAGTGAATGATTAATGAAACGTTAATCAACGGTTAATCAATGAATTGTGAATGGTTGATGAATGGTTGATCCATGCTTAGTGCATGGTTTTTGAGTGTGTGGTGAAGGATGGTTAATTGATGGATTTCAAACAGTGGTGAATCAATGCGGTAAATGAATGGTTAATGATTATTAATGACGTTTAGTGATGGATCACCAACGTCCATGCTGTGTAATCATTGTTGATGATGGGTAGTTATTTTTCGATGCCGGGTAACAATGGATAGCAATCAAATAAACAGCAGTGATTCATGCATGTTAACCAACAGCTGTTTTTGCAGTTGATGATAGGGGACAGCCATCCCAATAGGTAGTGACGATCAGTGCTTGGTTTGTTCTCGTACTCGCTAACACGGACTCATGCTACCCATGGTCATCCACATTGTTAGCCACTGACAATGAGCAACCACGATTAATCATTACGAACCAGTACTACGCATGATGAAGAATGATCAACGATTTTGAAGCATGTTTGTTTTTTGCCACTCGTCAGTAGTAAGTACTGGTCAACCGGTATTGAAGCTCGCTAAGCATCACCAACCATTATTCAACTACATTACATTGTCAATCATTAATCAATGATCATCTACCCATTGTTTAACGTTCAGTGTCAGTGCCGTTGACTTGCCGCCATGAACCACTACCAATCGTGATTATGTAATCGCTATTGACCACCATTGTGGGCCACAATTATCCATCAGTACTAGCCTGTAACTGCTCTGGTCGATCCTCATGATTGGCCATTATTCACCGTGGTGAACTATTACACTTCATCATTTGCCATCAGTGGCACTTTCATGAACCATCATTAACGATTTCTATACAAAATGATTCCTTCTCAACCACTAATCATTCATTAACCATTTCTTTTAAGCACCACTAGTACTGTAAGCACTACCCACTGCCCTCGGTTCTTATCCCCTGGTATCAACCGAGTTGTGGTCACAAACCAACTGCACCGCTCGCGCTCAGGACCGGAAGACGCGCCACGGCCTGACGGCGATGCACCTAGCTGTGCGCAAAGGCAGGCCCCGGCGGGGTGGCAGCGCAGCACTAGCAACAAATGGTGATAGTTAAGTACCAGCATAGGTGATTGGTACTGATAGTGGCTAATATATGATAATAAAAATAGATGCTTGATAGTTATGGTTAGTCAATGGTTGTATGGTTCATATTTATTGGCTACTCATATTTAATGGCCTGGTTAATGATGGTTGCTGAGCTGGTAAAGGATAGTTAGTTGTTAAGTTAGTCATGAATTCATTATAAACAAATTGTGGCTGCTAATGGTGAATAGTGATGGTTAGCAATGCTTGACGATGTAACAGGTGATTGTGGTCATTAGTGATAGCTCATTCATCAATGGTTAATTAATTACAAACCATGATTATTAAGCAGTACACACCATCATAAAGCATTAACCTATCACAATGATGCTTCGTAATGCTTAATGATTGGTAACAGGTGATTGTACACATAGCAAATAGCGGCAACTGAGTAATTCCCAACGTAGTTACTTGCTACCAACAGTGGCTGATGAAATCTAAGACAAAATCATAGCCAATGATGATGCTTACTAATGCTTAATTTAATGATGATGGTTATTAGTGCTTGGTTGTTGATGAATGGAACCGAACAGCGGTAAGTAAGTATAGCTCTCCAGTGTTTTTTTTGGTTTGCAGCTAGTTAATTGTAGATAATACAAATTGTGTCAACTGAGCAATACCAAGATAGCTGATTGTTAGAGATTAGCAAACAATTCCACAACTAAAAGTTCTTTGGTTTAAAGTTGCTAATGAAGTTTCACGACCAATGATAGAAACTAAAAATCACAGGTGACTACGTTACTACCAGTGATATACCCAGTACCCACCAAAATTTGGACATAAAACCCAACGCCCTAGCAGAATATGAATTGGCTGGTAATTTGGTTAGGAACACCTACCAGCTCGTGGTTACTTCATGGGAATGACCGGCAACAAACAGTTGATTAGATAATGACGCGCGACCAATAGTTCTTAACTATGGGTAGCCAAATGGTTGACGGTCAACAATTGGTGAATAGATGTTGATATATCAATCATAGTACTCAAGAACGATTGCTACGAGGATGAGCAGAATTGTGGTGGTGGCCGACAATGATGTCAAAAGCTTAATGGCTGAATGATGTGATGATTGGTTGATGGTGGCTAATGATGATGTGAATGCCTTGTGATGATTTCAACAATGGTCACTGGTGACTAAGAATCTTGATTTCTAGCTCAATGGCTTATGATCATTCATTTAGAGTTGATAGTGGTGACAATGATGACGTTGATACTACAGCTGGTTAATAGCTGCTGTTGACCGTTAATTACAATGATGGCTAGAATTGGTTAATAACTGCTGAATAACTGGTTAATACAATAACCGGTTGACAACTATGATAAGCATCAGTGCCATCAGCAACCACTATTGATTGGCTAACAGCCATTTTCAAAGTGGTTGATGATGGCTGATGGGCAAAAATGATTGGTAGTAGTGACAAATCAAAGAAAGTGAAACTGACAGCGGGAACCAATTGGCAATGGCACGCAGCCATAGGGATAAGTAAGTACTAGTTAATCAATCTAGCCATAGTTGGTTCAAGAACAGTTGTAAACGTTAAGAACTGCTGTTGCCCCCAGGATTTTGACAATTATGGGTGATCAATGACATGACATATAATTAGTGATTCGAGCAGTTCATGTAACTAGCAGTGCTTGGTGAAGTGATGCTTGGACATGGTTTCGGGTCTGATACTGATAGGTCCCAAGCGTGGATTATCATATACTGACATCTGCCAGGTCAACAGGGGGTGGTCAATGATGGTGGTGGCTTAGCTGGCTGTGCATCGAGGGGACAAGGTCCACTAACTATTTGGCTTATTGTTTTAGTTTATTAATTCACAGGGTGGTGCTTTGTCGGCGAACATAGCGCAGCTGACTTGCTCGGCTAATGTCTGAAAAAGATTGCCGCCCGAATTTGACCAACGGCTACAATTCACAAGAGTGTAGCTATTACTGCTGTTTTTCGCCATTGTGTTGGCAAATTTCATAGCCCATAGCTGTCAGCGACTTTGCACATTCAATGAGGTGCAACTTCCCAGTAGCTGTCGCATGTTCACAATTCGCTTTATCAACCCTCGCATCTACGGTTACAAGCACGAGTTCCTTATGGGTCCCAATCGGTAAATGAAGGTCACTACGGAGACTATTCTGTTCATTGGTGTTTGACCTGGTGGCATGACCCTGGGCACTCATATGATATTATATGATATGTTTTGCATATTTGGGTAATTATAGATATCATCCACTGATCATAGTATTGACTTGCAACTTGCTGACAATCAGGACAACAATGGTCTAACAGAACATGTAAACAACCATTGTCAATTGTTAAGCAAAGGGCAATTGTTGTTCAGTGCTCGTTAGCATGCACCACTAGGCCGCAATTGTCAACCCTAGATGCTCCGCGGTGCTTGCATACATCATTTACCTACAATGAAAATGTCCGAATTTGTAGGTAAATGTACTAACACCATGGAGTATTTGGGAGCTGAAACAACTACAAAAGTCCTAATCCATTTATTAGCTACTAAAGCTTATTAAATTGCCTATAAACTATAAACCACCATCTATAGACCATTGAATAGCTTAAAAACCACCATCGCTTCTTACCCAACCATCCATTTTTCCTGGCTAACGGCTCATCGCCAGGCGACATGGAGCTCATGCGTTTGCTGGAGCGCAGTGCCAACCATTCACGGCACAAGCGCCTCCGCAGAGGCTGAGTTCCGGCTCCCCAAAAAAAGGCCGCGCGCTGTGTGCAGTGCCTGGCGTTGGACAGGTGGCGGTTGATGTTCAGTTGTTGACCATTGGGTTGGGTTGATTCTTGTTGTGGTTGATGCTTGTTGATGCTTGTTGATGCTTGTTGATGCTTGTTGCTGGTGCTTGAGGTTGGTCATCAACCGACAGAAATCAACAAAAATCAAGCATTAGTGAACATTACTCTCATGATTAATGGATGTTAATGGTCAATACTCTCACCAGCATCAGAAGCTTCTTAATGAATTAGGAAATCCATCATCGTTACCAACCATTAGGAAGCAATCGGGGTTGAAGTGCCCAGCGGTTGTTTGATTCATCCAACAGCCACATTGGATTCAACGAACGGGCCTGGAGGTTGACCAACACTGGCTGCAGGTTTGAGGCCAGAGATGGTCATGGCATTCTTTGGTACTAGACCCACTTTGGTCACGAGTCAGTAGTGACAACATGGAGTATTATTGATGCTAATAGGCTTTCCTATTTGATGAACGAATGACTAGTGATTATTCAGAATCCCCAGTGGTTATCAATGAAAATCAAGCTAATGTTTGATTAATGACCAATACCACCACAAAAGGTATAAAGTAGTACCAAGCATGAACTTAGTTGTTGATTACAATGTCATGGCTAAGCATTACCATCATCAAGATTGAACTTGATTAATCAACAACTATTACTCGTGCGGCCATAATCATTACTAGACATTCAGAAAGAATCACTGCTGACCAATACGAAGTGTTGTTTGGAATCATCAACCAACTAACCATGAATGACCTACATACAATGATCAGCCTTGGTCTAGCCATTCTTAGATGCTCGTCATTCGTCACGATCAGTGACCCGGAGTAGTCAAGAACCATTACCAACCATGACCTATAGTTAATGGATGCTGACCAACCATTCATTTACCATTAATCAACCAAGAATTTGCCTATTTCCCGATCATTGAACATGAATTTACCACCACAATGATCACACCATGCATGAACAAACATTGATGCTTATTTGCCACAATAGTTAGTTTGTGTTAGCCACTCCAAGGGGGATATTGACCCACAATTCGCCGCTAGTTACGAATTGTTACCTATTGATTCATCCTTGTTCACCCACGTTTCATCATTACCATCAATGGTCCATAATTCACTCAACCATCATTGACCATTCTTAGTTGGTTATTGACCCATAATTCACCATAATTCATCCATTCTTGCTGTAGCCCATAATTCACCCATGAGCGAACACGTTATTTTTCGCATTCACCAGCCATTCCTCCAAGGTGCAGGACCAAAAAGCAAGGCACTTACCGAGGAGGAGCGACGGAGCAAGGTGAATAGTTGGTCATTGCTTTGCAGTGGTTGGTGTTGGTTAGTAGTGGTTAGTGGTGGTTAGTAGTGGTTGAAACTGGTTTACAGTGATCACCAATGGTTGATTAGTACAAAATACGTCAACATGGTACTGATTTGCTCGACCACATCCTACGTACTTGTGCTCACCAATAAGCACTCTGAATCAACATGAGCAATTGGAGATTCACATTCATAAAGCGATCACTAGGCAGATCCATAGCTGGTGATTCCATGCAGTGATTGCTTTATTGGTTAGTGGATCTACCAAACTGGCTGTTTCTCAAAATAGGGGTACCCCCAAATCACCCACTATTAGCAATTAATAGTAGTAAATCAACCATTTTTTGGGGTACCCCTATTTTGAGAAACCACCAACTCGTCAAACTGTTGGGATGCTCATCTACCCCGACTCATAGCCACAGGGATCTGCTGCAAGCAACGGATGTCGCGTAGGAGGAGAAGCGACGGACGGCCAACGAGAAAGCACTGCGTCCCGAGGACTGCCGCGACGGGATCAGCCTGTTGCTTGGGGCGTTCCAGCCACCAGGAGTGGCCAACCAAAATGGACACCCGCCTTGTTTAAGCGTAGTCCCTGGGCAAGCTGGGGATGGGAAGTTTCAAGGGGAAGTACCGTAGCGAGAGGTCAGGAGTTACTGAAGCATCATGTAAAGAGTCAGTCTTAGTACCTTAGCCTATCCGAGCCTTCAAGTAAAGTACCATGTATCATTTTCAGCAAACATGACTTGAATCATCAGTATCAACCGTTTGTTATTGTTGCATACGCATCAAGTGACCATGGTGAACCGGAGTTTTTGACTATTTGTCAACCAGAGTTACAAACCTTCCTTAACCTTTGGTATGAACCATCGTTAACCAGTTTATGTATATCAGCCATGATGAACCACTATTATCAATCACCGTATCAACCATGATTGTCGGTTATCCATTCTATCAACAATTATTATTCACTATTATTAGCCACCAGTATCAACCAAGACTATTCACCAACGTTATTAACCAATATTATCAACCACCGTTATTAAACCCCAGTCATTGGCTACTATTCTCAATTAACCACTATTGTTAACCACTTACACTTATCCATAATAGCTCTTAACCACTATTCTTGATTAACCACTAGTTTGACGACTATTCCATCAAATTATCTCAACCACTGTTATTCATCACTTATCCATAGTTATTAAGCAACATAAAGAATTGGTCAAGTGGCCTTGTAACCACTATTATTAACTACTATATCAACCCTTGTTAACCACTATTCTTAACCACCAGTATTAACCAAGACTACTAGCCAATATCATTAGCCAACATTATCAACCACTATTAACGAATATTCAACCATGATTAACCACCATTCTCAACCATTATAACCAGATGGTTATCTACCAAGGCCAATTGACCACCGTTGCAACTGGTTCAGTGGCCTCTGCTGACCCATTGGCTCATCGGCAGGGCGACCTGCGCAGGTGCCGCAGCGTTGTAACGGTTGATTCGATGCTAACCGATGGGGTTGGACTCCGGTAACCGATGCTAGCTGGCAAATCATAGGAATCCTGGCGAAATCATATGGCTCTGGGCCAATATTAACCAACCAATAATGGGGGACAATGACCAACCAATAGTAAGGAAAACAATGGTTAATGACAGGGGAACCAGGGGTACAGGGTTTTGACCCACAGCCATATAGAAAAAACATAGGAAACCTGAGGAAAAGCATAGGAAAGGGGAAAAGGATAGGAAAACCATAGGAAAACTGAAGTAACAATAAAAAGACCATCCGATTTTACAGAAAACCCCGTGGAAACCATCAATACTTGGTGGATTTTCCTTTGCCAATGTTCGATTACCAGAGGGTAGATCCATGGTTTCATCATTGGCTTTGATTGTATCATGACCAGTTCCTGTCAAAGGCGTTATGTCAATGTTTTTGCAAGTTGATGGTTTCACAATGGGTTTTACCAATGGTTTTATGGAACAATCTTTGGAAATGCACTTGTAAAAAGGTGTGTACTCGGCGTATGATGGTTAGTATTACTATGGCAAGAAAAGCGTTGTTGCTCTCACGTCTCCTGTCACTGATTTTTCATTGGTTCTTCCGATGTTTTGGGCAGAAACAAATTTGCTGACGGACGCCTACGTCTACAGGTGCTTTATTTGACAAGATTGCTGTTGTTGTTGTTGTTGTTGTTGTTGTTGTTGTTGTTGTTGTTGTTGTTGTTGTCGTACTTGTTGTTTTTATTAGGATGTCCTTGAACAGGTTGAAGATGTTGTTGTCACTGTTTCCGTTGCCAGTGCCATTGCATCAATAGTAACGATAGTGACGGCTTCCCTGCAACTGTTTCGCCTGGGGGATGAGCCGGTGCTCAAATGGCCAAAACATGGGCATAACATGGGCACAAATAGAGATTCCCCGGCCGCGGTGATTGATGCCAGTCCCTGAAACCCGAGATGGGTTGCTGCCCCGTTTATGATACACCTGGATTGTCGATACACACATTGAATAAAGACCCAGGCATACCAACAGTTACTTCTCAGAGATATACCGCAGCTACTTGCCACAGGAGTGTTTCTCAAAGCGGGGAACCCCCAAAAAAGGAATTCCACAAATGGTTGATTAATTACTGAAAATGATGAGTATTCGATAGTTTGGGGGTACCCACACTATAAGAAACCACCAAACATTATCAGTGTGTGTTTCGTATTTTTTGGATTCAGACAATCACGCTCGGGTTTATTATTGATCTCTGAGGTTCCTTGCTTGTACTACTAGTAGCCCGAACTGTTAAGAACTAAGCAACCAGTAGTTGTAGATAGCTGATAGCCGTAGTAGATAGCCGTAGTAGATAGCCGTAGTCGTAGTCGTAGTCGTAGTCGTAGTCGTAGTCGTAGTCGTAGTCGTGGTCGTAGTCGTAGTCGTAGTCGTAGTCGTAGTCGTAGTAGTAGTCGTAGTAGTCGTAGTAGTCGTCGTAGTAGTCGTAGTAGTCGTAGTAGTCGTAGTAGTCGTAGTAGTAGTAGTAGTAGTAGTAGTAGTAGTAGTAGTAATAGTAGCAGTAGTAGTAGTAATAGTAGTGGTAGTGGTAGTACTAGTACTAGCACTAGTAGCAGCAGGAGTAGCAGTAGCAGTAGTAGTAGTAGAAGTAGTAGTCATGGTAGTAGTGGTAGTGGTAGTGGTAGTGGTAGTGGTAGTGGCTGTTGTTGTTGAGGTAATTAGTCTAGAGCAAGCATTCATTGTTGATCATGTCCGACTGCCTTTATCATTCACATCGGTTGGGATGATCGGGAAAAGTGACTGTCACTGTCGACTGTTACAAGCTACTTCTTGCCGACACAAAGCCTGTGGCGCAGCTACTGTTGGTGTTGTTGTTGTTGTCGTTTTGTTGCTGCTGCTGCTCTCTCCAGCCATGGCAATGGAAAGTCACCAGTTTGAACATGTCAGCCTCGGATTTTCCAACTACCTTCGACTCCAGTATCAACCATGACGATCCACCATTGGCAACCACCAAGATGAGCCGTTATTAGCATGATCAATAGGAAATATTGCCCTTGTTCAACATGTCTTTATTCGTTTCACACTATCCTTGACCATCCATTCATCCAAACGAAACTACCACGCGAGGTCGGCATCCGGTTCGCGCATGGAAGGCGCGGTGTCGGCGCTTTTAATCATTGGATGGCCCAAGAATGGTTCGAGAGAAATGGCTTCCGCCTAGGTAATGGGTAGTAATGGCTGATGATTTTGGTGTTCCCAGTTTTGAAATCCTTCAAATGGCAACCAGTATTGTTTGCTGTGAGCTATTAGTAGCCACTACAAACCAGCTATATTTCGACAAGTTATCGACCATTTGTAGGTCAATAATAAATCATTACTTGATCATCAAGAATATCAACATATCACAATCAACAATCACAAACCAAACAATCACTCTTGATCATCAATAGTTCATCATTACATGATTACCAAACATCCACCAGCCACAATCAATCACTCTTCAACCTGCAAATCTCCTGTGCTAACGATGCGGAGGTGCTCCTATGCCACAAGCCCGTGCCAACGGGGCCCGGGAACCTGGAGGAAACTGATGCACCGCAGGGAGTTTTTCTTCATGAAAAATTGTGAAGTCACATGGTTCCCGATGTTCATTCCTGTTTGATTTACCATGTTTAATCGTTGCCAGTTGACGGTGAATCCTGGTGAATCATGGTACATGATAGTTTTATCATGCTAATTGATGATGAAGGATGGTGAATGATGCTTCATGCTAGTTTATCTATCACAGGTGTGGGTGACTCATTGTGCTGCCACCACCGCTACCAGTGACCCCTTGAACTGATCGTTGATCACGCAGGCATGATTAACAATCCTGGTTCACCGGGCATGATCACCAACAAGGCAGGTCAGTATAGTAGTTGATAATCATCCTTTTGCGATCAAACTATAACATGTTCATTGTCAACATGAATGATAGTATGACAGTATAGTAGTATAGGATTTCTTCAACCATGGTTGCTGTTTATTTGTCTTGGTTGAAGGGTTTGTAGTAGTAGCCAAACATGGTCCAAAAAGGGATCATAGTCAGCTGATTACTTCATTGGGCAGAATCTTGAAAAATTACAGCAACATCTGTCGAGCAATAGAATCGATCCACTCTCAGATTTTTATGCGGCTCGGTAATGTTCTGATATGCTTGCTTATTCAAGGCGAAGAAGCCCGGAAACCTAACCATAGACATGAATCGTGTCAAAAACCGTTTCACTTGCCATAAGAATGAGCTTACTGCTTGATTTCCAATGGATTAATGCAAGCTGGTTGAAAGTAGGGAATTGAAACCAACAAGTTTACCATCCACAGGTGTTGGGCAAGAGCCTGGTTGGTTGATTGTGAATAAACGTGGGGTTCTACTCACTGCTAGCCCTGGGAATACCTATGATCATCAATCACAAGCTAATATGTCAGGACATTTTGTTCAGAATTGTTCCTATCGTGTCCTGGATGATCATTCACCAGTGCCATTGTTGACCAGCAGTGGTTCCAAAGTTCACTATCATTAAGCTTCCTTCGCCACTATCAACCATTTTGATTAACCACTACCAAGCATGTTTAAACCATTGCTAACCCAATATCACCCATCATTCACCATTGTCAGCCATTATCCTTAACCATTATGATCAACCATTTTGATCAAAAATTAACCATCATAAACCTTCAATGGATTCCTTCTGTTGGCTACCAAGGTGGCAGGCTATCCAACGGTGCAGCCACCTTCTGGATATGTGGGGACCGCCGTGATGGGAGGACATACGATGGTCCAAAGGAGAACCCACACTTATAAGTAAGAACCAGCAAGAATGATAGAAACGGATATAGTGCTAAGGATACCTAAGGATGACATCTTTTAAGATCTGGCAATCTTCAGAACCAACGAGAAAAAGTAGTACTGAGGATGACCAGCAATGTCCACAAGCGGATATAAGCATTGACAGACTTGACTCAGCCATTTATATGCATATATGTATATATATTTATATTTATATATATATACAATAACAATAACTATAAAACGCGGCAACTACCACAACAATCGGACATACAGGTGAGGAACATCACTGGCAGGAATAGGGATAGAACCGGCAATACCATGGACGTAAGCAGCTGCAAATAGGATAAGGAGCAACAGCAGAGATCTTGGAGCATGCTTCACTGGTTTCACAGCTCAACAGTTTCGTGTACCGATCGCCTGAGGTGTGATCCAAGGATCCATCTTCTCAAAGTTTGTTTTGTGCTGCATATTGGTGTGGATGTTGATTGGCAATTCGGAGCCGTTAGAGGGGCAGTGGGGTCCTGTTGAAGGAGTTGCGAGGGAGCTACCCGGAGTGTTCAAAGAAAGGGGTGGTGATCATTAGTGGAGAATGCTGGCTGGTATTCATCACAGGCCCCCTTCAGTGACACCTCCCAGAATAAGATAGATAGCATGCTGTTGTTTTTAATGCACGGTTGATAAGTCATCAAGAACAAATATGTAGCTAATGCATTAACGAGCTAATCGTCCTTATTAGCCATCATTTTTCATCAACAATATCATGAACAACTATCCATTATCATTAATTAATCATTACCAACCATCTTTAACCATCATTATCAACCATATCATCAACCATCATTCACCATCATCAATGATTATCCATCATGAACCATCATTAATCATCATATACAATCATCAACCATTATTGGTCATTCAGCATCACTAGCCAGAATCAACCATCGTCAACCATCATCATCCGTCATTATCCATATTGGTACATTGCGGTTGATCCTGGTTGACCCTGCATTTTTCACTACTCTCCAGCCATCAACTGGCAAAGCTTCCTGCTCTGCGGACGCCAGGCTGGTGTCCACGGGACGGTCTCAGGCAGACCAAAACGCCGTTGGTCGGTGCTTGGTGGTTGGTTGGTTGGGGCCCCCCTCTGGTCAACTAACCTCGGAAAAAATTACCATTTTTGAAGGCAAACCCTGGGAAATCAGCTAGAAATGCTGGAATTTCCTTTGCCAGGTTGGTTTGCTACAGGGTAACTTCAAAGTCGGCTCATGAAGCAGTTTTGGTTTGGTCGACGCCTGGTTAATGATGTGTTGGCTGACGGGATAGCGGCCATCAATTTCACGATTGTCAAAGTGGGGATAATTTCCAATGGTCAACTATGTGCATATTTTAAACCGGAATCTATATTTGAGTGATGGTTTGTAGTTGATGGGATCATGATGCATAATGCGACATTGCCGTCAACAATGACCTTTCCCACTTTTGGACTTGGTAGCAACTGCGAGAGAAATGACCAGCAAAAGAATTTTTGGGAAATTGTGAAGCTATCAAAATAAATGACAGCAAGCACTGGGGATGTAACAAACGAAAAATGATTCGGTACAGCTTTACAATACTGAAGTATTGGGTGGTTAGATGTCATGGGTGACGTTGCCTGTGCATGCCTGTGCCGGTTCAAAGGGAAGCCTACCTAGCCGTTGTTTGTTCTACAGGGATGTGCTACCTAGACGTCGAGGAAATGGCAATGATTCAGGATAGCCTCCTGTGCATGATTAGCACATTAGGGGGCTAGCAACCCAATTGATGCTTGTTAAAATCGGCCAAATTCCTCCTTAAGATGGATGAATCATTTGGTGGGCAAGTGTATCAGCAAGGAAAGGGCAAAGATGTTGAGACATGGGTATCCTGAATCCTGCTAAGATTTTTGGTTATTGGTCAACAAGGGAAAAATCCTGCAAGCCCAAAAGGGCATCATATTAGGAGATCTCAAGGACGTGACATCCCCACGATAGCCGACTGTTGGATACGGCGTTTCCAACCTTGGTCAGTGGATGACCGAGTGGCAACCAGGGTCACCCTCGCGTTGATGAGACCGACGGTCAAACAGCCTGCAGGGTGAGTGAACACCTCCGAAAATATTGGGGTGGTTGATTCTCGCTAAGAATGTTGGTGGCAGACATTTCCCATTGTGGAAATCATTGGTGTTGGTTGTTATTGAGTGTGTCACTAATTCGAACCACTAGTCAGCTATATTTCTAGCAAAAGGTTTTGGTCGTGGATCATCAAGTATCAGCAATTGTTCAAGAACCTGAGTTATTGCTTTCATTGATTATGATCGTTAACCATCATGAGCCATTATCATTAATTAAATAATCCATTTGAACGGTTCGTTCTTAGTTTTCCTCATTGGTCAATGATTGGTCCTTGTGGTGGCTATCTATCATTCTTCTACATACTGGCAAACCCACTTGGTTTCCTGGAAAATCCACATAGAAATAGCTCGAGTTTTCCTATGTGAAATTGTTTTTCTGTACCAGTGTCTACTCTGGTAAATTGATTTGGAAGTGGAAAACCCGCCATTCATCGCCGCTTTACCTGGTAAAACTAGTGTTTTTGAGGTTCCAGGTTCGGTAAACTAACCCCAAAAAAAGCACTGTTGGTCGGTGAACCACTATACATGGAGTTATTAGTCGTTAATCATGGTTGGTCATAGCTAATCATGCATAGTTATAACCACTATAAATGGTGGATTCTCCACGTAACCAGGTTCGTTTACCCGAGTACAACTGCTAGTTCTCCACCTACCTTCCAGGCTCGACGACCCCGACAGACGGCGGAGAGGGAGTGCCCTACACCCTCCTCTCGCGTTCCTCGGAAGATGGGGAGGTTCTGAACATGGGGATAGGCCGAAAAAATCATCCTTTGATCTACCATTGATCTGGATTCACGCTGCTTAATGGTTAACCATCTAGAATCTCCATCTAGATTTACTGCAGGTTAAGCATCTGATCTACCGTTATTCAGCTAAAATCTCCCTCTTTGGCCTGAGAAACCTACAGTAAATCTCCCTCCTTTGACAACCTCATCCAGCTCAAACCTCGCCCTGTTGAGGTTTGCGGAACAACCCGGTGCTGCAGGCAGCAGATGAACCATGCCGCTGCTTAGCTTCGGATGAGCCTGGGATACTCATCCAAGACCTGGGATAGATTCAAGATTCAAGATGGTTTCATAATTTTTACATATCTAAACAGATAGCTGGATATATTGATTCATCTTTTTAACTCATCTTTTTTTAGATATGTAAAAAAGAGGATGATGGTACAATAGCTGGATACCGGATAATCAATGATAATGGAGAATGTGAATCATTCCCAGCCTTGTTGCTGCTTTGATGGACATTTTGACGATTTGTCCCAATAGTCAGGATGGTGAGTCGGCTGAAGAATAATGACTACACTCTGGCAAACTAACCTGGTTGCGCTAAAAATCACCATATCTTAATGACTACACTCTGGCACGCCTTGTTTTTTCTCGCTAAAAATGACCATTTATTTTAGATATGTAGAATGAATGCGGGATTTTCCACGCAACCAGGTGGTCCGGGAATGCCAGTGATTCGCTTCGGCACCTGGGCTGTGGGATACTCCACAGGGCACCATCCCATGCGGTGGCACCGTGGCGCCGTGGCGCCAGGTGCAAGACTCCCGGATCATGCGGCTCATTGGGAAGAGGAGCTGCTGGCAGTGAAGCAGCTGGTGCAACGGTCAAGTAGTTATGATTAATGCATAATAGTGGTCACCAATAGGAATTGCAAATTGAAACTGTACTTATACAAACATAGTTGAGCTATCATGATTGCAGAATAACCATTGGAACTGATAGGAATTGACTATTATCCTTAATATAGTTGAATAGTAACCACTAATAAATCGATGATAGGTGCACTATCACATTGAATAACCATGATGTTGCACGAACTATCATGGTCACAGCTACTAAGTTACTTTCATGGTTAACTAGTGGTGGTCAAGATTAATATGCGTCGTATGTGTATGGTTCATACCATGCTTACGGTGATATTAGAATGGTCAATACCATGTTTAAGGCAATATGGATAATGATTCAAAACACAAGATATTCATACAACTGTGGATCATGATTGATGATGGTGAATGATAGTGGCGAAAAACTGGACATGACCATGCAATGACAACCAACCGGTAAGATGATGCGGTGACCACCATGGCACCGAATTGCGTTTGGTAGTAATGATCGCCCCAACAAAGGTTGATTCAGAAAAGTGGACTCGTTGCAAAGGTAGCTTGGTTGAACCAGTAAGGTTTTCAACGAGTCGATGTTCACAGAAAAAACCCAGCCTTTCCAACGTCAGGAATCTCATTGGTTTCAACCCCTCGAGTTGGGCTCCAGGAGTGTCCTGAAATCCCAAAACGGCGACCTACCCACGGTGCGGTGCTGCCGGGGGGTCAGCAGCCGGTCCGACACCGACACGATGGGTTGGTTGACATCGTCAAGGACCACCTGGCTAGTTATGGGGGCTATGACGTATGGCTTGATGACCTCTAAAGGCCGTGGAGTTGCCTCAGAACGAGCTCACCAAAGATGGCACACCGACCAAATGATCCTGTTTTAGGGTGGGACGTAAACAAATTGATTATGAAGGCTCATTTGATTTTTTTTTTGTCAGCTCTTCAGCTTGTGCTGGGCGAGAATGGGGTACTTTCAATGAATTGGACTTTTGTCACAAGGACATCAGCAGTTCTTGTTTATGCAAAACGTGGGGTCGAACATGCAGGGGCGCCTAGGGCAGTGGGTGTTCCTGTCAATACGCATCCTCGTGGGAACAAACACATTCAAAAAGGGTATTGGGAACTAAGACTTTCAAAAAGGGTATTGTAAGTGCGGAAACTGATCTGCCGACCCTAAATACTTGGAAGGACAAGTTGTCAGTTCTCAGGAGGGCAACTTCGATCAAAACTGCTGAGCATAACGGGCAGAAGGTTGCCAAGCTTCAATTGGTTGCCAGTTGAGGTGCAAGGGCATCGGAGTTAAGGGCAGATCCAGAGCTAAATACCCTCAAGTTTGATTAACGCTCTTAGATTTCAACTCTATCAAATAGTTCAACCCTGTTCAGCCTGAATGTCAGCAACCACTTACACAGTGGAATGACATTCCAAGGACCAGGCGATGAAAAGATGGAGTCATTGATTTCCTCGCAGGCAATTGACATTGCAGAAAATGAGAGTTGCAATTGAGACAGTGGTGATGAGACTGAGACTGTGAAAATTTAATTGTGGGGCTGTCCATCGATTTGCTACCCCTGAGATCTGCCACATGTATCCAAGTGTGGGTCAAAAATCCTGAAAAAGCTGGCCATCTTTTCTCAGAATTGTTGATGAGCAAAGCATTTGACTAATAAGGGGTGCTGGGCTTTTGAAGGATGTACTCCACCATTGATCTTAAAAGGCTAGCAGCTTCAAATCGTCAGGGACAAGATGTGACAATGCTCTCCACAAGAGGAAGATAGTCACAAAAAAGCCATTCGCGATCAATGCTCAAGTTGTGAAAAAGTTGGGGTGGTTGTTTACTTTGTACTTTGGATCAGCTAGAAGCCCTCAGAATGAGATTTTCCAAGGCCGTTTCGCCTCCTGCATCCCCAAACTGTTGCTGTTTGGCCTCGGGTTCAGGTTCGTGCCAAGCCATGTTTGGGAAGGCAGCCGGGGAGGATGGTCAACTGGTGCCTGGGATCTACCGAGCGTGGGAGATGCCTATCAACCACCAACGGACTCATCCTGGGCTGCCATGTTGCACTGCTGGAACAAGGCGCCTTGACTACCAAAAGCATGTTAAGTCGGCGGGAGTAGGCAATGCATCCATTCAGGTTGTTTTGTGAGTATTGATCATTGATGATATCGATGCTGATGGTGTGGATGATAATCCTGATTGTATGAAATTGTAATGTTCCGTTTCAATAAATTAACCACTTTCACAAATGGTTGATCCTCAATGGTTGTTGCTAGCAGCAGATAAGTCTCGATAATTTTGTTTAGCCATGTCGAGATCGGCTGGAAATTCAAAGACAGACTCCCTCGGGGGATAGTCGTTTTTGCATGTTTTTAGTGGAATAGCAAGTTCGGAAGGTGCAGCTGCTGCTTTCCAGGAGGGTAATGATCGTTCTATTTCACAAGAAAATCGTCTATGCAATCATGATGACTATACAATCCCAGATGCAGCGAAAACTTTTGCACACAGAACCCCCTATCATTCTTCGGGAAACTAAGGTGGACGTTAAAAAAACACAAAGGTCAATAGCGAAACCATGGTAGAATGGGTGGATTATCCACATCTAGGTTGGTTTACTAGAAGATAAACCAACCAACTAGCCATTAACTAGTTGGTGATTTCAAGAATATTTCATTGTCCCAATGTTTGGGATGGTTGGTTGACTCATTTTTTCATAGGGGCGGTTCAACCACCAACTAGATTAATCAACCAATAATCAATCAGCCATTAATCAACCACTAACTAACCATTAAGCAACTTGCCATTGTAACCAAGTGAGGGTAAACCAACCAACGAATCAATCTACCAAACAAGTTGGTTCGCCCTCACCATTCTAATCAAGCAACCAACTAGTCAACCAACCAACACAATTCTTTATCCTCTACCAATCAACCAACCCATTGATCCATCAGTTTTCCTGGCTGAATTTTCCTTGGCTGCAAGGCACACCCCAATGACGGCGGATGCTGAGGTGCTGATCAGAGTGGTGGCAGATGGGAGGTTGTGCATTTGCAGCTGGTGGAAGGTGGAACTTGATAATTTGTTGTTTACTAATTGTTAATCATGGTATAAATAAATGGTTAATGATAACAATAAACTAAATTGGTATAAAACTAAATTGGAATTTGTTGTTTATGATGGTACAAATAAATGGTTAATGATTTAGTTTTTCAAATGGGTGTAGCTTTTGCACCAGCTGGTATTTATCACATAAACTATTTGGTACTAAACATTTACACTGCAACTAGCTGGTTGTAGATGGTTCATACTATTATATAGTTGATAAAGATGATGGTAAGAAAAAATGGTCAATGATTCAATGATGACAAAATAGATTAGAATGGTTAATAATCTAGTGTACCTCAAAAGCTAGTAAATGGTTCAGAATAGTTGATCTCAGGATAATCAGCAAGAATGATGACTAACAATGATTCATGATAGCAGTTTATGATGATTCTTGATGTTTGAGAATGGCAAATCGTGGGCAATGATGGAGGTTCATCATGATCGCTGGTTGGTTAGCAGGTGATTTCAAGCTTTGGGGAACCAGCATTTGCCAGCCCCATGCAAGTAAACTATCCTGCAGCTATGTGGTTCACATGCATATTTCCTACCACACATCGGATTCAGTTTGTTTTCTTCATGATCAATATTATCATCAGTTCTGTTATGTTATGATGTCATCATTGTTCAGCCAATCACCATTGATCATGATCAACCACTAAACAGTGATATGAGAAATATCAGTTTTCAAAGTGATGTTTGTTCATCAGCCCTTATCAATCTTCATTTACCCATGTGAACCATGAACGCAACCATTCTTAATTGCTGTCCAAGTAGTACTGATTTTTCACAGCTAAGTCTGCGTAAACAAGTATTGACCATGGATGTTCATAGTCGAACACGATTGATCATGATCAACGACTGTCAAACATGGCAGTCATCATTAGTCATGGCTAGCCGTTCGTAAAACCGGTATCAACCATGGTAAATAATGAAGCACGACTGATCATGGTCAACATTCTTAATTAATCAATATTGATCATATTCATTAGTCATCATGCACCTAACAATTGTGTCAAACAAGCTGACAGCAAGATTAGTTGAATATTGGCAATCGTTTGGTAATCTATCATTAACTAAGCATTGGCAATTCGATGATACTCAACCATGAGCTAACCATTAGTAGATATTTAGCCACTAGTGCAAACCACTAGTTGATATTGCTGAGACTATGAGTAAAACTCTTCTATAGTTAATTAAGCCATAGTAGTGAACCATCCCATGGCCGGTTGGATACACTAGTTAAAGTATTTTAGCTCTTTCAACCATTAGCTAAGCCATATTAAACTAGTTTGAGTCACGAGAATAATATTAGTATTAGTTAGCATATCCATCAACTAATATAGTTTGCTGAGCCAATATTAAACTATTAGTTAAACATCCAATGGCCATGATCAGCCTCTAAACCAATCTCTGGCGACAAGGTGACAGGAACCTGAGGCCGAGAGCAGACCTAGGCGACGACCCTGAAAGTTCGACGGCGGCGGGCGGTGCTTCTGATTTTGGCGGATGGTGGTTGATGACGGGTGGTTTCATAGTGGTATGTAGATGTTAGTAGTGGTTGCAGTAGTAGAGGTTAATGATGGTCCAAGGTGGCTACAATGATGGTAACTAGTGGTCCATGGTCATGAATGTGTGACAATCATGGTTGATGATGGAGGTCGACGGTTGGTCGTGGTTAACTCTTGGTTGACTCATGGGTAATTGTGGGTTGATGATGGTTTTTGGTACAGTGGTTAGCTCGTGGTCAGCTCATGATTAACTCGTGGTCGGGGGTTGACATGTTTTTTTCATTGTTGTGGTTGTGATGGCCAATGGTGGCTGATGACGGCGAATGATGACTGATGGTGATCCACACTGGTTGAGGGTGACTGACGATGATGGTTGTCAATGGTTGTTGATGGCTAATAATGGATCATGATCGTGGTTAGTATGTGTAGGGCACCGCGTTGCATAGTTCTGGATGATTTGTTGGGAATTCACAGACTATAACAGACTCATTGAAAGAACGTGTCCTGGATAGGTCTTGTAACCCAATCATGTACTGGCAGTCACAACATACCAGCCATGCATCATCATGGTTTATGCCATTTGCCACAATCTTCGATGATAAGTAACAACGTTGTTCATCATGGCTTGACATGCCACCAACCAACCAAGCAAACCCTTGAGAGGGGTTCTGCAGCCTTAACTTGGCCGGGTCCACTGGCTCGAAAAAGCGTTGGCAGTAGAGGGTTGATGATGAAGAACGCCCTGATCAGTTGCGATGGGTGCCACCCTTGCGGAACATCCTGTGATACCAAGTGTGTAAACATGTTGGTACCGCAATTGATGCACAGCATGGCTTGTCAACAACGGGTATGTATTGTGCAGAAAGTTGGGTAAAAGAAGCTTCACATATCTTTTGAATCAAGTCACCGCAGAACGAGTTAAATGCGTTTCAGACCACCAGCTATACAATCCGTAGGTTCCAGCCTTGAATCGAGTTGAATCGAGTCCGAACACCAATTTTGAACTTTTGGAAGTCTTAGGCATAGCATCAAAATGCAAGCCAATAGAATCCCCTTCACTTCAGCTTGGTAATTCCACCCCTTGGATGGTCAAAGGCACTTGGTACGTCCCGCAGCTCA
The DNA here is from genome assembly GCA_009767595.1 of Symbiodinium kawagutii. Lineage (NCBI taxonomy): Eukaryota > Dinophyceae > Suessiales > Symbiodiniaceae > Symbiodinium > Symbiodinium kawagutii. The sequence goes on from VSDK01005992.1 coordinate 294,031, forward strand.
CCATGGATCTCACCTTTGTGCCGCTGCGGTCCGGCGTGGTCCCCGTCGCCCCTGGGGTTCCCCTCCTGCGCGGCGTGGCCGGTCCCCAGCCGCGCCCCGCAGCCTCCGGCGGCAGCGCCGTGGCGGGGGGGGTGGCGGTGGCAGTGGCGCGGACCACGAAGACGCGGCGGCGGTTCCTGGGGAACCTCTTTGGCCCCGAGGAGGTGGTGGATCCCGAAGATCCGGGACGCGTCGGCGTGTGCAAAGAGTACCAAAGCATGCCAGGTCCCATGGGCGATGTGGGTTTGGTCATGGGGTTGATGGTGGATGGTTGATGGTGGATGGTGGATTTTTTGGGGGTGGTGTTTGAGTTGGAATTGGATGTTGGGCCGGTTGAAGTTGCGATGATCAGAAGGGTATGGTCAAGATGGGTACTGTTGGCTTGGAACAGGACCACCAACGACTCAACGACTGCAAGCCTTGAACCTCAAGCAATAACTGCTGAAGTGTTCCAGTTTCAACATTCTAAGCTTGTTCTATGTGAAATGACTTGGGAATACCAAATCCATCAAGTACTGCGATGTTATATATAATGTGCCATGGCATCCATGACCTGAGAATACCATTTTGATCAGTCAGTATTCATCAACTGCTTAAGATTGCACTTGTTTTAAGCATTACTAACCATCAAGTTTTCATAAACAGCGAGCCTGAAAAATGGTTGCTTTTATTTCTACAAATGGTTGAAAGAGGATGATCTGGGGGTACCCCTATCTTTAGAAACCACATGAAGCCACCAATTAGCAGTTGCTAGCCTGTAATCAAGCGCTAGGTGTTGTATAATTCATGCCAACATCCGAAGTATCAGTGCCCAATCCAGGGAATGGTGCCCCAATCTTTTTTCGAAATCAACTCTCGATGTGGATACCCGCACATATGCGTTAATGAGGGATAATGAGGGCTCATTCAGAACTTTACCTTCCGTTGTTATCAATTAATAGTCTAGTGGTCAATCACTAGCAACCCCCTGATTAGTTGAATCATGTTTGACAAAAGACTATTGGCACCAAGCGAATAAACACATTGATGTGATTAGGAATTAGCAACTATGAAACACTAGTCAAGAAAATCATCAAACATAGCTAGTTGACGTTATGAATACTCACACTGATGAGTTCTGTCTCTGTCATACTTAATTCGCTCTTGCTGTCTTGCCTGGTTCATAGTTTTCATCCCTGGCATCACCAAACTTTTGCCATTGTCTCATGCCTGGTTGAAGCCATTTTCTTTGCTGTTTTAGCCGGGCTGCAGTTCTACCGTTTGGGGGGATCACACTAAATAGGTAGGCTGAACCATCAAAATACGTTGCTTTACATTCTTCCAACTCAGCCCAAGTCCACAACTCGTAAATCTCAATCTTCGCCGAGATATCAATAGCCAACCCTCAGCCATTGTAAGTCGTATGGTTCACCAATTCGTCAGTTGCAAGGGATGTTCACCAACCCTGTGCTGAGCCAATTACCCAACGGAACTTGCCCAGGGGAACTGACCGATTTAATCATCGTGGATCCACTAGGCAAGCACCTATTGATTAGTGCCTCATTAGTAGTGGCTTCAAGTGCCTCATCATGCTCATTAATCTTTATTGGCTATGAAATCTATGAAACATGTCCATCCACTATCAACTAGGGTAATGGCTACCCAGGATAAATAAACCCCTGGTTGATTAATAGGGGGTATCCCCTAAAAACCTTGGTTTTCCATAAAAAATGGAAACCCCCCAATTAATCCTGGGTTAACACTATTATCCACCAGTAACATTTGTTGACCAGTCTGTTGACCACTATGATCCAACTATGTGGCGCTATTAGCCAGGCCAGTCATGAAATAGCCAGTCTTTTCACCATTGTTCACCGCGGTTTATCAACATCATTAGCCACCATTCACCCGTTCAACAACCCATGTGAACCATTGTCGGCCAGTATCCAGTCTAGACCACCATTGAACCACTCAATTCATCATCATTCACCCAGTTGATTCCCATCAATAACCATCATGAATTGCTAGTCATTCACCACCATCAACCACCACTAATCAGCAGTAAGATGAAGCACTATTCACCACCACACCAAAAACATAGCATTAACCAGTGTATGAACCACCACTAACCACTATGAACCCATTTGGACACCACCCGTTTGGAGCGCTTCCAGGCACCCTGGTGGACGCCAAGGACTCAGACTTCGGTTGGGCCGTGGTGTCGAGGCACGACGCCTCGGAACAGGATGGACGCGTGGCAACGCGAAGGGGCAGGCTGGAGCCAACGGGGGAAGCCGCCAAGGGGGGCTTGGTTAAATGGTTAGATGGTTAGATGGTTAGATTATGGTTGGCTGATATGGTGAAATGGTTTGATGGTCGGATTATGGTTATAGATCTGCGTGAATTCAATGGTTCTTTGATGGGGTTTCGACATGTTTGATTGGACATGCCCCATCGATGGAGATGGAATTCACGAAGATGATTGATAATGACAAATGCCTGTAAGATGGTTTCAAGATGTTTCAGGCGCCTAGCAACAGTAGTGGTTGATGGTGGTTTATGAATTGTGAATACTATACTGACTGATCAATGGTTGGCTAGTGATGGTGTACTGGTTAAATTATGTTTTATGATGGTCGAATGATGGTAAATGATAGTTGGATGATGGTGATGACTATGGTAAATGATGGTTGATACCGGTTGATGATTGGGCGTTGATGGCTGATGATGTACCATGAGGACTGATACATGATGGGTTTTTGGCCTGCAGACATCCAGCTTCAATGATGGCAAATGATCGTTAGAGATGGATAGAAGGGCATCAAGATGCTCACTGACGGCTCGTATATAGTTTGGTTGATGATTCATGAGATGAATATCATGAATGATAATGGCTCATGCTTTGTGATGATCATTGGTGCTGGTTCATGGTTTCTTATGGACGATCAGCTGATGATGTTTGATCCTGCTTCCTGGAGGGGCTGATGTTTTTGGTTGATGATCATTGGCGGATGGTTGAAAATTGTTGATAATGAGTGATAATGGTTGATCTATTGATGTTGAATGGCTTAATTAATGAATATGAATGTGAGTCGTAATCCACTATAATTCTCCCATGCTATAGAAACCAGCCATCATACACAGCTGCTATCAGCATCTTCACATTGATTCACAACTCTAGGCATATGTTTTACTTTCATGAGAAATAACATGAAGATCATGAAGTCATTTCAACAGAATGGTGGGGAAATGTGCTCACCTAGACTACTCAACCTCCATGTTTTGATTATCTCCTCCAGGTCCTACGGAAAATCATTGGAATCCCATGTTCGTCCCGCCATGCCGCCATGCTTAGGATACTGGATGGGCGAAGCTGCAGGCGCATGTTGGGGGAACCCTGTGCTGGTGAAGAGTGGCACCAGTTCATAGTCCAGACTACTTGATGATGGTGAATAGTTGCTAATATCAGATAATATCAGATAGTATCAATATCCATAATCCTTAGTTGATAATATTACATACTACTATCTTGAATAGTTGATAAGATATGATAAGATCAGATAATATTGCTTCAGATGAGAAACGATCATTGACAATGATTGACAATGATCGATCATGATTAGCAGTCGTCACTTCGGCTGTTGGGAAAGAACGGCTAACGTGGGATTCACAGTAGCACTAGTTGATCATGTTTAATGATGGTTCAACAATAACACTTCCACAAAATACGAGTGCTTAGTGGCTTGCACACAAAGCATTAAATTTGATAATTATGAACACTTGTTGCCTAAACAACCACAAACTATCCCTAGATAGCTATGTACTGTTTCGTTTGCAAGCAATTTTTATCAACCGTCATGATCAACCATTCATTATACTGTTATATAGTGTTATTCATTCATAACTAATTATATGTTCCAACAGTCCAACAGTCATTTAGTGTATATTATGTTCACGATTGTATTGTTATAGAACAGTTCAATATTTTGCTTATCCTAGTATTGCTTGACAACCAACCATCATTCTAAATCTCACGCATGCAGGACCAAGTGGTTGGTTTTACGATGGTCCGTGCTGGTCATCATCAATGCCCTATTTGTTGATGTGTCGTTTGCCGTGGATTGTTGATTTCTGGTTCGTTACAAAATGCTTGGTGGTTGGTTGACAATGGCTGGTTAATAAAAACCCGGTTGATCAAAGACTTTAATCAGCTCATGGGTTAATGCTTCATCAGATTGACCAACCACTTGTGCCATCGAGTCTATTACCACGAACCGAAGAACGAATTATCCATTACCAACCATTACCCAATGATTTATTCACCAACCATTGATCAACCCTGTTGACCATTCTTCACCAACCACTAACCACCCATTTCCCAACCATCAACCAACCATCAACCAACCATCAACCAACCAGCAACCAACAGTCAACCAGCCATCAACCAACCATTGATCAACCCTTAACCAACCCTTAACCATCAACCAACTAACCATGGATCACTAAACCGCCGAAGTCATGGCCCCTCCCCGGGTCCCAGTGTGGCGTCAGGACCGGTGACGCAGGAGTGGCGCGAGCTGCGCTTGGCAGACACCAACGAGTCCACGGTGCCCGGAGCCTCTGAGGGCACCGGGCAGTCCGTGGTGAAGGCGCGGAGCGGTGGCGGAGCGCCACGGTGCCATGGCTGGGTGGAAGCTATGGCTGGTAAGCTATGGCTGGTTCTATGAAATCATGGCATGGTGGTTTCTCCCCAAAAATGGTTGGTTTATTACTATAATTATGACTAGTAATGGATGATAACTGGGGGCTCCCCTATGGCTTGAGAAACCACCTAATATGAAATCATATGGAATCAGATGAAATAATGCGAATCGATGGTCAAAATCAATGTGAAATCATGTGAAATGCTAATAGATGGTCGTGAATGTGCACTGATTACAAGATGTACAAGAGAGTTCGCTGAGAGTTCTATATATGTATATCATTGTTTTATATCTATAGCGACGGACAAATACTTAGAACCTTCGGATTTTTCCAAAACGATGATGTTATTTTTTTGTTTTGGAGAGCTTAGAACCCTAAAATTTCTAAGTGTGGGGTCTCAGCAAGGCAGGCGAGCACGTGCACGCTCATTTTGGGGTTCCCAGGGTTCTAAATGTATACTGGGACATATTAAAAAAATATAGTGACGGAAAAATGTAGTGTATGTCAAGCTCGCTCGCTTACAACAGTTAGGATGAAACCAACCCTACCGGTTCGTTTTCTGTTACATCTTCACTCAAAGCAGTTCTAGACAGTTGCAAGAACAGCTCCGGCAAGCTAACCCCTAATACTAAATTTAAAGCCTTAACATAAAAAATGGAATTCCCCAGCGGTTCGTTTTCTATTGAATCATTATTGTAAATAGGAAAAAAAAACAGTTCCGGCAAGCTTGGATGATAAGTTGATGGCTGGTAACCACGTACATGTCTCAAACCAAGTCAAAAACTGCAGGTGTAGTGATGGGAGGTTCTAAGTGTGGGGCTTCACCATGCTTTGGTGGATGTGCGTACTTGTTTGTACACCCATGTCCTTCGCATGTGCATTTACATTCATGGGTGCATTTGTATCATTGAATTAGGTATCGGTATTCACTTGTGGCTGGCAACAACATACATTTGTTAAACCAAGTCAAAAGCTGCAGGTGTAGTTATGGAAGGTTCTAGGTGTGGGGTTTCACCATGCTTTGGTGGATGCGCGTACTTGTTTGTACACCCATGTCTTTCGCATGTGCATTTACATTCATTGGTGCATTTGCTTCATTGAAGGAATGTATCTGTATTCACTTATGGCTGGTGGCAGAGTACATTTGTTAAACCAAGTCAAGAACTGGAGGCAGATAATGGGAGGTTCTATGTGTGGGGCTTCACCATGCTTTGCTGGATATGTGAACTTGTTTGTGCACCCATGCCTTTCTTATGTGCACGTGCATTGATGGGTACATGTGTACTTTAAAAAGTATGTATCTGTATTAGCTTCCGGCTGCTGACAACGTACTTTTGTTTCACCAAGTCAACAGCTGCAGGTGTAGTGATGAGAGGTTCTAAGTGTGGGGCTTCACCATGCTTTGGTGGATGTGCATACTTGTTTGTACATCCATGTTTTTCGCATGTGCATGTACATTCATGGGTGCATTTGTTCCATTGAAGGCATGTATCTGTATTTACTTACGGCTGGTGGCAAAGTACATCTGTTAAACCAAGTCAAAAACTGCAGGTGTAGTGATGGGAGGTTCTAAGTGTGGGGGTTCACAATGCTTTGGTGGATGTGCATACTTGTTTGTACACCCATGTTTTTCGCATGCGCATGTACATTCTTGGGTGCATTTGTTCCATGGAAGGCATGTATCTGTATTCACTTACGGCTGCTGACAACGTACTCTTGTTTCACCAAGTCAAAAGCTGCAGGTGTAGTGATGGGAGGTTCTAAGTGTGGGGGTTCACAATGCTTTGGTGGATGTGCATACTTGTTTGTACACCCATGTTTTTCGCATGCGCATGTACATTCTTGGGTGCATTTGTTCCATGGAAGGCATGTATCTGTATTCACTTACGGCTGCTGACAACGTACTCTTGTTTCACCAAGTCAAAAGCTGCAGGTGTAGTGATGGGAGGTTCTAAGTGTGGGGGTCACAATGCTTTGGTGGATGTGTGAACTTGTTTGTACACCCATGTCTTTCGCATGCGCATTTACAGTCCTGGGTGCATTTGCATTTTTGGAAGCATGTATTTGTATCTGCTCCCGGCTGCTGACAACGTACTCTTGCTTCACCAAGTCAAAAGCTTCAGGTGTAGTGATAGAAGGTTCTAAGTGTGTGGGGCTTCACCATGCTTCGGTGGATGTGTGTACTTGTTTGTACACCCGTGTCTTTCGCATGTGCATGTACATTCATGGGTGCATTTGTTCCATTGAAGGCATGTATCTGTATTTACTTATGGCTGCTGACAACGTACTCTTGTTTCACCAAGTCAAAAGCTGCAGGTGTAGTGATGGGAGATTCTAAGTGTGGGGGGCTTCACCATGCTTTGGTGGATGTGTGTTCTTGTTTGTACACCCATGTCTTTCGCATGTGCATTTACATTCATTGGTGCATTTGTTTCATTGAAGGAATGTATCTGTATTTACTTACGGCTGGTGGCAAAGTACATCTGTTAAACCAAGTCAAAAACTGCAGGTGTAGTGATGGGAGGTTCTAAGTGTGGGGGTTCACAATCTTTTGGTGGATTTGTGAACTTGTTTGTACACCCATGTCTTTCGCATGCGCATTTACAGTCCTGGGTGCAGTTGCATTTTTTGAAGCATGTATCTGTATTAGCTTCCGGCTACTGACAACGTACTTTTGTTTCACCAAGTCAACAGCTGCAGGTGTAGTGATGGGAGGTTCTAAGTGTGGGGCTTCACCATGCTTTGGTGGATGTGTGTACTTGTCTGTTTGTACACCCATGTCTTTCGCATGTGCATTTACATTCACGGGTGCATTTGTTCCATGAAAGGCATGTATCTGCATTCACTTATGGCTGGTGGCAAAGTACATCTATTAAACCAAGGCAAGAAGGTGAGGCAGATGATGGGAGGTTCTAAGGGTGGGGCTTCACCATGCGACGGTGTATGCACGTACTTGTTTGTACAGACATCTCTTTAGGCATGCGTATTCTCATTCATTGGTACATTTAGTTAGATTGAAAGTATGTACCTGTATTCACCTTTGGCTGGTGACAACGTACATTCGTTAAACCAAATCAAGAACTGGGGCAAATGATGTGAGGTTCTAAGTGTGGGGCTTCACCATGCTTTGGTGGATGTGCATACTTGTTTGTACATCCATGTTTTTCGCATGTGCATGTACATTCATGGGTGCATTTGTTCCATTGAAGGCATGTATCTGTATTTACTTACGGCTGGTGGCAAAGTACATCTGTTAAACCAAGTCAAAAACTGCAGGTGTAGTGATGGGAGGTTCTAAGTGTGGGGGTTCACAATCTTTTGGTGGATTTGTGAACTTGTTTGTACACCCATGTCTTTCGCATGCGCATTTACAGTCCTGGGTGCATTTGTTCCATGGAAGGCATGTATCTGTATTCACTTACGGCTGCTGACAACGTACTTTTGTTTCACCAAGTCAAAAGCTTCAGGTGCAGTGATGGGAGGTTCTAAGTGTGGGGGTTCACAATGCTTTGGTGGATGTGTGAACTTGTTTGTACACCCATGTCTTTCGCATGTGCATTTACAGTCCTGGGTGCATTTGTTCCATGGAAGGCATGTATCTGTATTCACTTACGGCTGCTGACAACGTACTCTTGTTTCACCAAGTCAACAGCTGCAGGGTGTGGGGCTTCACCATGCTTCGGTGGATGTGCGTACTTTTTGTACCCATGTCTTTCGCATGTGCATTTACAGTCCTGGGTGCATTTGCATTTTTTGAAGCATGTATCTGTATTAGCTTCCGGCTGCTGACAACAAGTGTGGGGCTTCACCATGCTTCGGTGGATGTGCGTACTTTTTGTACCCATGTCTTTCGCATGTGCATTTACAGTCCTGGGTGCATTTGCATTTTTTGAAGCATGTATCTGTATTAGCTTCCGGCTGCTGACAACGTACTCTTGTTTCACCAAGTCAACAGCTGCAGGTGTAGTGATGGGAGGTTCTAAGTGTGGGGCTTCACCATGCTTCGGTGGATGTGCGTACTTTTTGTACCCATGTCTTTCGCATGTGCATTTACATTCACGGGTGCATTTGTTCCATGAAAGGCATGTATCTGCATTCACTTATGGCTGGTGGCAAAGTACATCTGTTAAACCAAGTCAAAAACTGCAGGTGTAGTGATGGGAGGTTCTAAGTGTTTGGGTTCACAATGCTTTGGTGGATGTGTGAACTTGTTTGTACACCCATGTCTTTCGCATGCGCATTTACAGTCCTGGGTGCATTTGCATTTTTTGAAGCATTATCTGTATTAGCTTTCGGCTGCTGACAACGTACTTTTGTTTCACAAAGTCAAAAGCTTCAGGTGCAGTGATGGGAGGTTCTAAGTGTGGGGCTTCACCATGCTTTGGTGGATGTGTGTACTTGTTTGTACACCCATGTTTTTCGCATGTGCATGTACATTCATGGGTGCATTTGTTCCATTGAAGGCATGTATCTGTATTTATTTATGGCTGGTAACAACGTACATTTGTTAAACCAAGTCATCAAATGCAGGTGTAGTGATGGGAGGTTCTAAGTGTGAGGTTTCACCATGTTTTGGTGGATGTGTGTACTTGTTTGTACACCCATGTCTTTCGCATGCGCATTTACAGTCCTGGGTGCATTTGTTCCATGGAAGGCATGTATCTGTATTTATTTATGGCTGGTAACAACGTACATTTGTTAAACCAAGTCATCAAATGCAGGTGTAGTGATGGGAGGTTCTAAGTGTGAGGTTTCACCATGTTTTGGTGGATGTGTGTACTTGTTTGTACACCCATGTCTTTCGCATGTGCTTGTACATTCATGGGCGCATTTGTTCCGTTGAAGGAATGTATTTGTATTCAATTATGGCTGGTGGCAAAGAACATCCGTTAAACCAAGTCAAAAACTGCAGGTGTAATAATGGGAGGTTCAAAGTGTGGGGCTTCACCATGCTTTGGTGAATGTGTGAACTTGTTTGTACACCCATGTCTTTCTTATGCGCATGTACATTGATGGGTACATGTGTACTTTAAAAGGCATGTATCTGCATTCACTTATGGCTGGTAACACCGTACACATGTTCAACCAAGTCAAAAATTTGAGGCGTAATAATGGGAGGTTCTAAGTGTGAGGTTTCACCGTGTTACGGTGCATGCATACATATAACACAACGCTGCGATGCGCTGAGTGCACCATGATGTTTCCAGTAGACACGGTGGAACACACAACTTACTGCTTTGGGATGGATCTTGAGTACATACATGTATGGTGCCGGACAATCACTATGGCTGCTACAAAAGGATATTTGCTTTTTCATACATGCTTAGGTGCAAGAGGCTCACAGATAGAAGCTATTGACTAGATTGCATTAAACCAGAGGCTTCTTACTGTGGGGTTGCGCGCATGTGGAAACAATTTTAGCTTTTACGTGATTGTCCGGCACTATATGAGCAACTGCTTTTATTTACGTATGAAGAGCTATATCTTCGGGCGGAAGTGGGAAATGCACAAATATCCAGAATTAGTATGTAAAACGAGTCTGGAACTTCCCGAGAACGAGTCAGGCATTTAACATGTCACGTTTGGAACTTCCATATTGATGATCGCCGGAGCTGCTAAACACAAGCTAAATAAGAGATTTTGTTGCAACACATGGATCGCCGGAGCTGCTAAACGCAAGCTAAATAAGAGATTTTGGTGCAAAAAATAGATCGCGGGAGTCAGCAAACGCAAGCTAAATAAGAGATCTTGTTGCAAAAAATTGATCGCCGGAGCTGCTAAATGCAAGCTAAAGAAGAGATTTTGTTGCGAAAAATGCATCGCGGCAAGTGTGCCTTATTTCCCAAAAGTTGCATGCCCCAGAACGAGTTCCAAAACGAGTTCAAAACGAGTCTGAAAGTGTCCCAAAGAGACCGCAGGTCCATCCAGCTCCGTTTTCTCCAAATTGAATTTTCCTTCCTTGTGTAAAGATTTTGATTACTACTACTACTAATATTACTACTACTATTACTACTACTACTACTACTACTACTACTACTACTACTACTACTATTATTACTACTACTACTACTACTGCTACTGCGGTTGGAAAACGAGTCTATTTGTAAAAACGAACACGGGACTGGAAAACGAGTCAGGAACTTCCCGAAATCCTTTGTACTTACAACGAACAATAAATAAAATCCACCGCTCATATATTATACAGTATAATATCTAGCAACCAGAGATATCATGGTTTCAGCTGTTTCAGTTGGCGGACATTTCACTTAGAACCTTTTTTGCAATGTATCTTAAAATATCTTAAAGCAACTATACCTAGAACCTTTTGGGTTCTAAGCGTGGATTTTAACCAAATATACTTAGAACCTTTTGGGTTCTAAGCGTGGATTTCATCGTGTTCGATTTCAGCATGTACAGTTTCCAAAAAAGGTTCTAAGTATTTGTCCGTCGCTATATTTACATATTCACTTGTTCTCATGTGTCAGTTCCACCCCAACGATCCCTGACAATGTGCATCAGTGCTGCAGACGTTACCTGCGAAGCGCCAGCTGCAGGTGAGCCTAGCGGAGGGCCAGGCTCCTCAGCAAGTGCCGTACTGCATGGCGCTGGTCCGGGCCCCATGGGGCCCCAGGATGCCGGTTCTGCAGCAACCAGTGAGCTGAGCAGCTGCCGTCATAAGCTGAACCTTGTCCATGTCATGGGTGATCAGCTGGTGGTGATCGATGACTTGAAATGTGCGCCATTGAAATGGTGACATCAAATGCCAGATTGAATGCCAAGCATGGACTGCTGTTACTAAACGATCAATGTTACTACCATCAATGGTTATTTAAAGATATTTTGCTGGTGCCTCGGCATCTTGCTAACGGTGATTGATGATGACAAAAATGAAAACAGTAAGGGGTGATCGACAATCCTGTTTGACTGTCGATCAATAACCACCCATACAATAGCCGTCGGGAACAAGTACCATAGTAAGCATTGGTTTGGTCCGTTGAATTGATGAGTTGCCTGCACTAGTTAATCACTGTCCCTGATTCTCTTGCATCTACTGCTGAAGCCCATAAAAGCCTTGTTTTACAAGTAATCTGTACGAAAATGATTGTGTCTCACCACTGGGAATCGAAGAAAATGACCATCATTGACAATACTTCACCATCATGATCTAACCTTACGGCAAGACGCTATGGTTTGCCCGTGACCACAAGACCTGCCCAGAAGTGAGTCTTTTCAACTGTTGAAAACCCTGCGCAGGCCCGTTGTTTTGAAACTCTGAGAATCAAGAAGCCCTAGCCCTAAACCCTAAAACCCCAAAACCCTAAACCCTAAAACCCTAAACCCTAAAACCTTAAAACCCTAAACCCTAAAACCTAAACCCTAAAACCCTAAACCCTAAATCACTGCCTATAGCCAGTGTTTCTCAGTGATTCTTCGAGCAATGTTCAACACGCGCAGACACCCGTGGTTTGCCCTCGGGGCAAACCACGGGGTCTGTGCGTAACCTTAGCCATCACAGACTATGTACCATCGTTGTCCCCAAATCAATTATGACACTTGGGGTTCGCTCGCTGCAGCTGTTCTGTTTCAAACAATGCCATTGGGATGTTTACCACGTCGGTGAACGATAATACGAATCACACCCATGTTTTTCCATTAGCCACTACCCCCCATTTCCCACCATTGAGTGACCACAATCACCCACCATCACCCACCAAGAACCACCATGTTTTCCCTCAACTTCTGTCCTTAGCCCAGGCCTACACCAAGAGCTTATGCGCCTGCGCTCTCACGGGGGCACATCTGCAGGGCGCGATGCCCTTGGAAGCGGTGCCCAAGATGAGGGCCTTGGTCATCGGCTTGGGAGCAGGGTCCATCCCGCTGTGGCTCAACCACACCTTTCCGGAAGGGAAGATGGTGCCTTAGCCGCCGCAGATCCGGGTTCTGGTTGAAATGATTGATGAATGGTGGTTTTAAACATGTTTTATTTTCCCTAGTAATCATTCATCAACAAATGGTTGGTTGACTAATATTTTTCATAGGGGTTGAAACCGCCAACCAGTTGAATATGATGAATGAATGATGGTTAGGAATGGTGATGATTGAGTTAGCAAGTGTTGCTGAGCAACGAGTGGTGCTGGAGAATAATGAATGGTGATGAGTTTCAAAATGACGAGTGTTGTGATGATTGATTTTGATTAGCGGTGGTTAGTATCTGTTTACACTATACCAATTACCACCGGTCCTATTTTATTGTATGTGGCCATTGCAATATTTGTAATAGTGTGATTGCTATTCCTGTAAAACCCATATCATGAGTTGTTTCTTTGTTTCCTGGTTCGTTGACCGGTCCACATAGCTCTCAACCATCGACTATCATGAACAGGGTCATACGCAACCATCCTACTCAACCATTTTGGTTGACCACTGTCCAGCCATCAACCATCATAGAATCTTTGTCCACGATCCTTACGATCAATCTATGTCCAATGAACCAAGTAGATTTCATCAATCGTTTACTGGTATCCATTACCAACCATAACTTGTTCATTGGTTGGCAATTACTTCATACAGGCATTAATACCGCTATCAACCATTATGAACCACGGATATCCATCATCAACCACTATAGTTTAGTTATTATTGTTCATTGACCAACCATTATCGCTTATGAACCCTTATTAGCATCAATATATAGAATCATCAATTAGCCACCAATTCACCATCAACCATCAATTAACCAATCATTCACCATCACTATCAACCGCTATTTAAAACCATTATGATTAACCAATCATGAAAAACCACAGTTATTAACCATTATTAAGCATTATCAACCAAGTCAAAATCATTAACCATTATCATCAGCCAATCATGAACCATTACTATGAACCGGTCATTAACCGATCATCAACCATTTTTCTTAATCACTATTATTAGCCGTTATCATTAACCAATCATTAACCATCATTCTTAATCCCTACTATTTGCCGTAAGCATTATCATTAATCAATCATTGGCCATTATCATTAACCAATCATTGGCCATTATCATTAACCAATCACTAACCATTATTCTTAATCACTATTATTCCCCATCACTATCTGATTCCTTAAGCCAACCACTTCATCCGACCGCCGCAGGTGGTGGATGCCCTGGAGATCGATCCGGCGGTGGTGACCGTGGCCACTGAGGCGAGCAGTGCGGCTTGCGGGGGCGGTTCTTCGGCGTGGGGATCAGGGAGCATCACCTGATCAATCAGCATGAGTTAGACTGAGGTTTATTAATGGTGATTCGTGGTGGTTTATAGTGATCAATCAGCATGATCAATCAACTGGTTCATGATTCATGTCAAGATTCACATTAATCATTGATGATTTATTATGGTGATACATGTTAATACTGATTAATGGTGATTTGTGGTGGTTTATACTGATGAATGTAGTTGTTCAATGGTTTATGAGGGTTGAAACTGTTTTATAGAGACTGATGGTGGTTGACAATGGTGATTTAGGCTGGTCTATAGAGATTAATTGTGGTTAATGGTGGTTTATACTGATAAATGGTGGCTCATACTTGTGAGTTAGACTGGTTTATACATGTTCATAGTGATCAAAAGTGGTTTATAATGTGTTTTAAAGGTGGCTTATACTGCTCAATGCTGGTTTGGAATTAATGGTTCATAAGCCAGCAACAAATGGTGATTCACAATGGCTTATAGTCATTAATGGTGGTTTCTTTCATAGTTCACTAGCCAGCAACAAATGATTATTTGTCATGTCTTTTCCTGATATATACGGATTCATGGTGATTCATTGTGGTTCATTTCATGGCTCATAATGGTGTACTGGCATCATGATTTCTAGTGATCAATCAGCACCTGATGGGTCATCGACGGTCAGGACGAACTGATTCATTATTGGTTGGTTGAGAATGATGTATAATTAATCACCAATAGGCACTGCCATTATTTGGCAATAATGATGTATAATTTCATTATTGGTTGGTTAATGGCCAAACGATGGCAATGGTGGGGATCATTAGGAAAATTTGTTCGAATGAATGGTGTGCTTAATGATTAATTAATTCAATTACTTGCTGGTAGTGATGGTCAAATGATCATGGTAATGATGGTTCATAGTGGTAAATTAGGCGATCGATTCATTTAGAAAAAAAACAATACCGGGGTTTTAATTTAGTATGTTAGAAAAAAACATGTTGAAAAAAAACTAGTCGATATTTGATTCTTGGTGGTTAATAAGGATGCAAATCAACCAATGAGGTTCAGCACTAGGCTCTGGATGCTGATGATGACACGGCTCGTGCCACTTCAAGGGCTCGTGCAACCTGCGCCGGCAAAAGAGTAGGTGTGCGACCAGGAGGATCGTCCAGCAATTAGTTGTTGAGAATGGTCAATTTAGTTATTGATACTGGTTATTAGTTGATGGTCAACCATCATGGTTGACAAATGGTTGATTAATGGTTGATTAATGGTTGATTAATGGTGAAATGATGGTTAGTAGTGAGATGATGGAAGAAAACTGATGGTTATGGATTGTGGGCTATTGAAGGTAAAGAATGGTTATTGGTTACTGAGATTGGTGGGATTATTGGATCGATACTGCTAATTGGTTACTGATATGTGTTACTTATGTTGTATTGATACTGTATTGTTGATACTGGTAATTGGTGGCGGATATGCTGGCAATTGCTTTTTGATAGTTGAATACTGGAAATTGTTTTTTTGATATGGGCTTTGATATCAACTATGCTTGGTGTTCACCATCAACATTGAGCTTTTTTGTTGGTAATAAGCTCATCAAGTGGTAATTCCTGGTTACCAAGCATAGTTGATGAGCGTGTTGGCGAGTTCACGAGGAGTTCACCAGCGATGGTCGATGCACCGATTCAGCTTCCTACCTTTGGTAGCTGAAGGTACCAGCTGGATGTTGGCCGTCAAGCTTCCATAACAAAACATATCAAATAACGCAGATGCACCATGGTAACCATCACTAATCATCATTCCCATACCAATCATAATGATCAGTCATACTGATGATGCTAATGATGATTGGTACATATTATATAACTCATTGATCAGCCACTGGCTGAGTTCCCAATCATCGGTGATGACCACTTCACCTCGCTGCCCGAGCTCCCCAGGAGATGGGCTTCCCGAAGAACGCGGTGAGGCCCACGGGCACTGCGGAGCAAGCCGCGAAGGATGCGATCAGCACCAGCAGCAGCTTGAGGGTCTACCAGATACCAGGCGCGGTGATGGCGGGGCGCTTGGGGCTGGAGGGGGTTGGAAGGTGGGCTGGAAGGAGGGATGGAAGGTGGGATGGGATGGGATGGGATGGCCCATGTGATGGCTCATGTGATGCGAATTTTGATCAGAAATTATGGTCCCGGATGTGTGATTATGTATTTTCTTTGGTTTCCACTGGTACCATGACATCAGTTGCACCTTTGCGTCAGCATGATTCTACACCAAGACTGCAGCTGGACAGGGGAAGATTTTGTGGAAGCGGTTGCGGCGGAAAAGGAGGATGGCTACAAGTTCCCTGGCTGCACTTCCGCCGCTGGTCGCCTTGTAGTGCAACAACCAGCAGCAGTTTATGGATCGAAGTTCCAAATCCATTTTCTACCCCAGATGGGAGCTTTTGCCAGTCTCCATTGCCAAAGAGCAAATTGATCCAGGAAAATTTGTGAATTTCCATTGCTATGCTATGACTACCGAAGGGTAGGTCCAACCTTGAGCAGAGTGATATCAGCACATTTCGCAGTTTCTTGGCTCTAGCGGTGTGCAATCATGGAGGTGTGCTTCCTGGTGTCAGGTGAGACAGTAGCAGTGCTTGACGCAGATGAATTCCAAGGCAAATCAGCCAAGGCTCTGAAACAATCCTTAGCCCCACGGCTGGGCATCTCATGGTTTCGGCAACGTTTGTTCGAAGATTCCCGGGAGATTCCGAATGAGGAGCTGCTAAGCACAGCCATGAAGGTCCAGTTGGTGATCCTGGAGTTTACTGAAGCTGAGGACGATCAGCTGATGGCAGCTGCCAGGGATAACAAGCTCCTTGTGCTGCAGCAGCTGCTGCAGGATCCTCGAAATCCCAACGTCGCCAGCGCAGATGGCAGGACGCCATTGCACCACGCCGCGCGACGCGGACATGTTGAGGTGGTGCAGCTGTTGCTGGAGTCGAAGGCGGAACCTCTCGGAGATCATCAAGGAGTTGCACCGCTGCACCTGGCAGCAGCGGCGGGTCATGTCGAGGTGGGTCTGGGGTCCTGAAAAAGTATGGAAAATCACTAGTTTCTGATAGAGAAACCCAGGGAAACCATGAATAATTGTTGGAATTTGGTGGATTTTGAAGCCAACTCTGTTAGATCACCCGAGCGTATCCGTTCTTGTGGCAAGATGTGTTTGGATGTTCCAGGGATCTGGTAATCGCAATCGCAACAGAAGGAAGTCGCGGCAGCTTTTGACCCTGGTGTTCTGATGGCCAAGTCAAGTACCTCAAAATCATCGAGCGGTGGTTCATCAGCTTGTGATTCTCAGAGTCAGTGGCTAACGAACGTTTATGGTGGTTATCACTACTGTCGATATTGTGACTCCGACTTACGAAAGATCCTCAACGGATCGATGGCTGTTAGCACCAGTAGCAGTCATTAATCAATCATCATGCAATCATTGCTTTTATTAAGCACAGCTTTCGGCAATCATTCACCATCAACTATCAACACGAGGTCACTGATTGCCAAGTGAAACCCTGGGTGAAGGTGGTGCAGCTGCTGCTGGAGTTTGGTGCCGACAAAGATTCACCAACCGCATTCGATGCTTCAACCGCTCTGCACCTGGCAGCTTACGAAGGCCTTCTGGACACGGTGCGTTTCCTCGTTGATGCAGGTGCTTCCAAAGATCAGCCCGACGAACGTGGCGCCACAGCTCTGTTTCTGGCAGCCCAGGAGAACCACTGCGAAGTGCTGCGGTTGTTGTTGGAAGCTGGGGCGAACAAGGATCAGCCGACCACAGATGATGGATCCAGTCCTTTGCACCTTGCAACGCGACAAGGCAACCCTGCAGTTGTCCGCATACTGGTGGAAGCTAAGGCTGCCTTGGATCAGGCAAATTATCACGGCTCAACACCGTTGTTTATTGCAGCCCGCTGGGGTCATTTGGACATTGTCAACTTCCTCCTTGAAGCTGGTGCTTCCAAAGACCAGTCAGATGAGGACGGTTCAACACCTTTGTTTATCGCAGCTCACTGGGGCCATTTGGATATTGTACGTGCACTGGTTGAAGCTTGTGCTGCTACAGAGCAGGCTAATCACAATGGCTCAACTCCTTTGTCAATCGCAGCTCAGCGGGGGCATTTGAAAGTTGTCCAGGTGTTGATTGAGTCGGCAGCAGAGTGATGTCAATGCTTCGGACATGGAGCAGAGCAGAGAGAAAAGTGCGTCATCGTTTCTGCATGGTTGTCAAGTGCTCTCACTAACCAAGGGGGTATCAGTTCCAGGTGATAAGTTGTAGGTACCACATTCGCTGGCAATGCTTGCTCGTAATGGACGGTAGGGGCTCAAACAATAGTTCATTAGGATTACGTATGATTGTGCATGATACTTGTTAACAAGTGTTCAGCTCATGGCAATCATAACACGCCATACTCGGGGTTTCTTGGATGCTCATCAAACTGATTGTAACTTGTCAATTCTCAAGCCTGCCTAGATGGTTGAGCCAGAAACTGTGTTGTCGTTGAAGTACAGTTACAATAGTCATACCATGATTCACTATGCTAGCAAGGTCAAGATTATGGTTCTCTATGGTCAGTCTATTTTGTTCGTACTGTCACTACGATGCACTATGTTCATACTATGCTGTAATAGGGCTATGCTATGGATGGTTCGCTATGGGTATACATGGTGCATTATGGCTCTATACTTATGTCAACTATGATTGCTCTATACTATGCTTCACTGTAGGTATACTACCATTCACTATGGTTCCCTATCGTTCACTGTGCATCACTCTGCTTCACTAATTTTCACTATACTAATTATGGCCGTATATCCTGGGTAAGCGTGGTAGCATGTAGCTATGTGGTGGTTTCTCAAAATAGGACCCCCAAATCATCCTTGTTGAATCAATTTTGAATGGTCAACAAATCATCCAATATTGACCATTCGTAGTAATAAACCAACCATTTTTAGGGGTCTCCTATTCCGAGAAACCAACATCCAGGGCGACCCTCCGCCGCCGGATCTCTCAGGTACGACCTGGTCTTCATCGACGCCTTCGACAAGAAAGGCAAAGTGCCACCGGTGTTGGTGGACGGCGAGGGCACCTTCCTTCGGAGCTTGAACCAGGTGCGGCGGAAGCAGTACCATGTATGGATGGCCATGGGATGGATGATCTAAGATGACTGAAGGATCACTAAGTGGTTATTCATTGATGTAGGTTTAGTAGTTGTTGATAGATCATTGATATTATGAATTGATGTAGGTATAGTAGTGGTTGTAGATAACAATTGATAGAAGCAGAGGGGATATGGAAGGAGACAGTAGTGCTAGACTTTTTTTGGCAATGGGAAGTTGCGGGATATGGGTATCCCAAACGCTGAACTTGCTTGGTCATTCTAAGAGTGCACCAAGGGTACAGAGTATTGACCCACAGCCATATTGGATGCTCCGCAATACTTGGGGAGCACAAGTACACAACAGTTATATGGAATTGGTTATATAGTCAAGAATCGTGGGCATGTAACTAACAGCAGCGGAGATGTAACTTTTACCAGGAGGAAACTGGAGTCACAATGGACGAAATACACCAAGACTCAACTAACAACAGATTGAAATCAAGTCATGGAACCAGAAACCGGGCTCGGGTTTCTGATTTTTTCTGCATTGCGTTGGTGTTTCTTCTAATGTTTTTTCTAACCGGGACCTCCCAAATCAGCAACCATCATCGACCGAACTGTAGGACTATATTTTTTATTCGCTATTACAGCCATTATCTACCCCAAACAAATCATTAGTTGCCCTATCAACAATCTTAACTATCAACTGGAAAACCCATGTGCGGAAAAAAAGCAACGGCGGCTGACAAATGACTCGTGCATGAGTTTTTGAACCGAGGTTCCATTTTGGTCGTACCAATTCTCAATCCCAATCACACTTTGAGTTGTTCATCTAAAGAAAAGCTGCGGAGCAAACCATCCCACTAAGCATGATCAGACATTGAATCACAACAAAAATCGTGATACATATGAACATTATCCAACTGAAGTAACCATGAAATAGCCATTCATTAGCCATGAATTGCCGATCAAGTAGCCATTACTAGACCATTATCAGCCATTCATTAACGATTAATATAGCATTATCATTTGTTATTATCCATTCTTGACCATGAATTAGTCATTCACTAACTACCACTAAACCATCAAAGAACCACAAATCAATCACCAATCAACCATCAATCAACCACTAATTACAATCAACCATCAATTAGCGATTCATTAGCCACTCAATCAATTAAGCACCACTCAGCCATCAAGTAACCACCAATCTATCACCAATTAACCATCACTAAGCCATTGAATAGGTGCAGCTCTGATGGCTGTCCCCACCTGGTACCTGCGCAGGTCCTGAACCCGAAGGCCGCATTGGTGCTGAACCTGCTGGTGGGGATGACGGGCACAGGCAGCTCTGGTGGACCTAAGGAGATTGAAGCCATGGTGGAGGCCATCCAAGAGAGCCTTGGAGCCGATGGAAAGGAGGAAGTTTGGCTGGGCTTAGCTTAAATTATTTAGATTGGATTCAGATTTCTACGGATTGGCTTAGATTAGCTTTCGATTGGTTTGGATTGTCTTCGATTGGTTTGGATTGGCTTTGGTTTGGTTTGGATCGGCTTCAATTGGTTTCGTTTGGATCGGTTTGGATTGATTTGGATAGGATTGGTTTGGATTAGCTTCCAGGGGTTTTTTGTTCGGTTTGAGTTCGATTGACTTCGATTGGATTGGATTGGATTGGTTGGTTTGGACTGGATTGGTGGGTTTGATTTGCTGATCTCATTTGGTCTTACCTGCGGTTGGGGTGCAAGCTGATTGGTTAGTTTGGATTGGTTTGGACTGGTTGGACTGCTTGGGCTTGGACTAGTTAGTTGAAGCTGTGGGAACAGAAGCTAAGTACTGCCTATCAAACTGCTAGTTGAAGCCAGTGCAGCTTGGATGCTGAATGGTGTTTGATAGGTAATGGCATCCGTGCTGGGGCATGGTCAATGATGACCAATGGTGGGAGGTAGACCTATCTTACCGTTGCTTGGAAACTAGCAAACTCATGGATCCCCCAGTCTGAATCCTATTTATCAACCATCCCTGAGCATCATCAGTGAACCATTCCTAGCCATCAGTTAGCTATCAGCCAACCAGTATCACCTTTGATTATCCTTGATTTAATCATGAATATCAACCATCACCGACAATTGTCTTGGATGATACCTGATAAGATCAGCAAAAAAAATCATCACCCAAAAACGATGATTTGTAACCATCGCATCGCAAAAAAAACATGGGTCCTGTGCTTCAGGGTCCGCGGCTCAGGACCTGCTGCGGCGACAAGTCCGAGATCTTCACCGTTCGCACGCCCATCAACGAGAGCAGCGGGAACCAGGCGACCCGTGCAACGCGACCCGTAGCGGTGAAGGGTCAACGCTTGAGGGCGAACCATGGCCGCTAAGGGCTACGTAAGCCATTTGCAATGCTTAAGCTGATGAAACAGATTGATGGGAAGGCTCTGGATTTTTGTGAACAGGATCAAGTGTTGATGGATATGAGAATGGCCGGCTGTTTTTAACCACCATTTTTATAAGCTAGGGTAGGTGCCTTGTAGAGTTTAACCTGCTTAAGGAGGCTTACATGCAGCTTATCCATTGATTGGAGGGCTTGATCACAAACAAATCGAACCATAGCAGCAAGAAACCAGGAATGGTACATGAAGCAGATGGCTCTTTTGTTTGACCATCGCGAGGTGGACAACTTGTCTTTGATAAATCTAAACTGGATTGGTTTCTCGTTTGTAGGTCAGATTTGCACAGGACTATGATGATTGTACCGTGGGAGATCCATTACAATGGGAAGATACAGGATGATGAGGGTACGAGGTCCATGAGAACAAAGACAATCTACACCACGCTTGACATACTTGGCTGGTGTTTTTTCCTCTCACAATAAGGTTGGTTTATTAAGAACTGGATGAGGTTCATGCTGGTGAAGACAAGGAAACAGTAAGCTTCAAGCGCAGTTGCATGCAGCTACCTCTGGTGCGGATAGTTTCCATTGGCAACACCCACTGTTTGGATTACAAGTTAGTTTATTGCCAACCGGGTGGAAGTTGCTGATTGTTGCTTGTGAATGATTGACTGAGCATTGTTGGTTTGATTCTTGTTGGTTATTCATGCCTGCCGGTGACCCTTAAACCATCATGATGCATTCAGGGCTCCAATTATGATCCTCTGTCCCTCGGAGCTGATTATGTTTCTTCAGTGATTGGTTTCAGCTGCATGTTTCTTGGTGAAAACAGCAGTTGTTGGTGTGCCCAGAAATCTGCGAGTTCACGAGTTATGAGCAGCCACAAGTATCAACAAGCTAAGCATAGTTGATCATTAGTAAAGAAGCTGTCTCAGCTAGTATCAACTGTAAATATGCTTGCTGCCGGTTTCCTTGCTTGTTCGCCACCTCTCACCACCACACCATTACTGAGTGGTCTACCTCATGGGCTGGAAAGCTGTGACCAGGATGATGAGGCATGAGGTACCGATCTATCGTTAGTTTGCTTATGTTTGTTCACTAAGCAGCAAATTGTTCATCAAACAGACAGGTGTACCTTCATTGTTTAGTTGATTGAACAATTCCAATGACGTGTGGATTATTGTCAATGATTACCCCCAATGTTTAGCCACCACTAAACTCAACAAATGAAGTGGAGTGAATATTGTCAAGTGTGTTTCTTTTTCTCAACAAACTGATTTATGCAGATCACCACCAACCAAAGAATATGCAGAAGTACCGCAGCAGCCCTAAGCAGCCTTGCTTCGGGCAATGATCAACCCACACCCACAGCTGATCACTTAACATGATTGGTTATTGGCGACCGAAGAAGATTTTAACCAGCACGGTTAGCCAACTGATTGGTGAATGTGCCTCCCAATGAACATGATTCACCCATTGTTCACCAAGTGGGAGGGCGAATATCCAGAGAAGACCCCTATAATTGCTGGTTGAGACGAGGGTGTCCAGCGTAGATTTTCGCAGAAAATCAAGCCAGTGAGTGTACATGATCAGTGAATCACCGGTAAACTATTGGCAAACCCACATTAGCCACTAGTGTCACTATTCATTCTGTCAACTATTCTAAACTAGTCTACTAGTAGCAACCCTATATTAACGTTTGTTAAATTCATTGGTCACTACTAACATCAACAAATTGTATCACTATGAACATTAACCAACTGTTAGTAAACTATATTGATATGAATAACTTCTAAACTCCTATATTAACATGTACATATAGCATATGTAACATATAATTAACATATATTATATAACATATATATAACATATATAACATATAACATTTAGTAAACTCATTGATCACCATCATCAACCACCCCCTGGTGCCCCAACCTGCACAGCGCCCTGCTCAGCTCTATGGCTTCCTGAAAGCGGGGCGCCCCGAGGGCGAGCGCACCATGCCGCTGAAAGAAGCGCTGAAGGCGCGCGGCGCGGCGCGGCGCGGAGCTGGGGGAGGAGTGGCAGTGGAGGATGGGATTTTGCAGCCGAAGAACCAGCCATGACCGGCAAAAATGATGGGTAAAATGATGGTTGAGGATGGGTTAACAAGCTGCAACAAGCTGGTGATGGATAAATGATGGTTAGTGATGGTTAATGAAGGGTCATGATGCTTCAGAACCAATGAAAATGAAGGTAAACAACATTAGATAGTGGTTCATGTTGTCGAAGAACCAGCAAGGATCAGCAAATATGATGGCGAATGATGGATCGTGGTGCTTAAGAACCAGCCATGACCAAAAAAAAGATTAGTGATGGTCAATATTGTTTAATGATGGCTGGAAATGTTTAATCATGGTCATAGCACCGCTGTAGAGTGGTTCACGGCTGTTCTTGATAGTTCATGCTAGTTGGTAAGTAGACTATAACCCTGGCAATGGCCAGCACAACTAGGGTTGTTCTACTTACCATGACTACCACCGTCTCAATGAGACAGCACTCGTACCGTTGATGAAACAGCTAGTAGGCACCAAGTATTTGATGGTTATGATTATCGGTGATATATCCTATACCTATTGTTGCTTGCTGTTGCTTATTCACCTAGCCATCGATCAACAAGCTAGGAACTACCATGGCTACCCACTAATAGCTACCAACTAACAGGCTACTCACCATGGCACTGCTCACTGCCTGGAGCGAGCCTTGGGGATGATCCTGCAAGTAAGCTCGTGCACCAGGGTAGCGGGAACGACGCAGGAAAGCGCGGAGAAAGTGAACGCTGACTTCCCACCTGATGAGCACCTTGGTGCTGAGATCAACTGCACAAAATGGCGACACTGGCACCAGGGTCACCAGGGTCACAACTGCTTGGGATTGGCTTCGTCTCAGGGCTGACTCTAAGAGCGATTTTTTTGGTACAAATGCCGTCCTGCCAATATTCAATTACCTCCTGGCCTTGAAAATCGATATATGTGTTAAAGCACCGGAGCTTCATCTCACGGCTGATGAGACCAAAGGATCTCCCTCTAATAAACTCACCCGGCTGGGTGGAAAATCCGCCATGTATAGCTGGTGTACCTGTAAAAAATTGCGATGTTTGACCTTCAAGTGAATTTGCCAGGGGGAAGTCCTAGGATGCTAACCTGTGGATTCCTGATGTTTATTGATGGCTTGCAACACCTGTTGTTGGGAGTACGGCGTACCTAAGAACCCACTCCTTCAAAATGAAGCCTTTTTGCAGGCACATGGTTCAGCAGCCAAGCATTTGATTGCAGCAAGGGATTCATTTTGTCCGGTTGTTCCGCCACTTGGGTGTTTTGCAAGTCATAGGAGTACTCCCAAATGAAAGGCATATAAACCATTCATAGTAACGAACCAACCATTTTTGGGGTACCCCCATCTTGAGAAAACAAAATTTGTTACATGAAGTACTGTCAATCTGCCCAAGCAAAGTGACGGTTTCATTGAGCAGGGTCGGCTCACTCAGGGGTGCTGGGGATATTTTTAATAATCCATAGCACCCGTCCTATACCAAGACCATTATGAACCATTATTTTGTTGTGTGTATATAGATATATAATTATTCAAAAAAGATGTGTGTATAATTGTTTCTGTATCAAGAGTTTACATGTTTCTAGAAAATGTTTAATACATATACGCATTGCTGTTTCTCTATGCAATGTATATACCCAGACATGCATATAGATGGTGCTATAAGTACCAGATCATTTGTTACGGACATGGGTTGTTCAATATCTATACTCGTACGCAAATATCTACCGCTTTTGGTTGAACATGTATCTATCTCTCTACATATCTCGGCGTAGATCTTTGTTGCATATGGCCCCAAATAAATTCTTGCTTGATTATGTCCCAATTTTTAGCCATGCCATTATACCTCCACTAGTTCTTGTTATGATGGAGATAACCATGTGTTGTGAATCGTTGGTTATACCTACATGAGTGAACCAGTAGTTACACCATTAGGTGGACATAACTATGTTAGCAATGGCCACTAGTTCACCATTAGTTATACCATTAGTCAACCATTAGTCAACCATTAGTCATACCATTAGTCAACCACTAGTCATACCATTAGTTATACTATTAGTTGTCCAATAGTTAGCCATTCATTGGACGTTGCTCCTACCCTTCCCAGGTTAGGGCAGAAGATCCGTTTTGACTTTGCGCGACGCGTGGTCTTTGCTTATCAAGACTGGCCCAGGGCAACGTAGCGATGTGGAGGAGCTAGGGGTCGGGTGATTCTTGGTGTCCAAGCAAAGCACGGGAGAAGCATGTACCCGTGTATCCACGAATATGTTTCAATGTATATATTGAGATTTGTAGTAGAGTATGTGTTTTGATTTCTGTATACATACATATCTAAACGCATTTGTCTTTATCTTAAAGATACATACATGAACATTCACTCATTACACACGAGTGTTTACGCAGTGATTGCAAGATGTAACCTTGTGTGTGTGGTTTTGCACTTAATCAAGAAGTGTACCAAGTTTCAAAGAGGAAAGAACCTCGTTACTTTTGGCTCAAGTTTGGCTCAAGGAAAAAAGGAGCTGCTGCGCTTTCCGTGGTGGCTACCAGCCACTGTGTGACCCCGGGGGTGGTGACTAACCCCAACGAGGTAACAACGCCCAACTGCTGAGGGTAGCGGCGCCATGGAAGACTGCGGCGAGATGAAGACCCCACCATCTTGCGAGGAGGGGGAAGGCACTCAGCACCAAGCTGGGGGGCCTGAAGCCTTGGTGGCGAGGGATGGTGGTGGTACCATGGTGGGAACCATGGAAGGGGTGGCGATACCTGTGCCATCAGATGGTTCAGGTGCCATCGGT
>VSDK01005992.1:320841-367976 GCA_009767595.1 Symbiodinium kawagutii
AGAGGGGGACACCACAGTTTTGTGGATGGTGGTGGATCTCCGACCACGTTGGTTGGGTCCAATGTGGATCCAATCCTTTTTTGGCTAAGAGCTGGGGGAAACGTGAGTACATCCAAAAGGGATGGAAGGAACACCCCAAGACTTTTCCACACACCTACTCACTCCAAGCGTTGCTCGTGTGAGGGGGAGCTTGTGTGTGTGGTTTTGCACTTAATCAAGAAGTGTACCAAGTTTCAAAGAGGAAAGAACCTCGTTACTTTTGGCTCAAGTTTGGCTCAAGGAAAAAAGGAGCTGCTGCGCTTTCCGTGGTGGCTACCAGCCACTGTGTGACCCCGGGGGTGGTGACTAACCCCAACGAGGTAACAACTGTTCATGTGTAGAAAGATCTATGGGACTAGAAGGTACTGTGAGCCCTGCAGGAATGAATCCGTTTCTATGCACGCTTGTGAAATACAATCCATGTTGTCTCTTGCTTAAGGACATTTAACCAGCAAAAGCACACCCAGGAGGAGGACAAGTTATCTATTGAATAAGATGAGATCCAACGAGGAGAATGATAGATTGACATTAATCGACCCCCTTTGTTTGATGGTGAACCACCAGCTATTTGAGGTAAACTGGTGGTTTATTAAGATTCGGATCTACCATGAACCAGCAATTCTCCAGCAAAGCTGTGTAGGTCTCAACACATGCCTTAGCAGCACCATTTGCAGGTTCGAGGTCTACAGGTTGGAGGCTATCATCTACGGACCAATCGCAATTGAGTACTGAAGTTAGTACCAACTAGGAGTACGGCATAACATTTGGCCAGAATCAACTATAAACTACCCCCTTTGTAACTATAAGTTGTCTATGATTTACTGGCATTGACTATAAGTTGTTCATAACCAACTTACAACTATGACCTATAGACTAATAAACTTCATAAACTTGCAAGACTACATCACTTCATAAACTTAGTTTGTAGCCAGCTATGACCACAGGTAGTTGTAAACAGAACTCAAGTGTTGGTTGGTACTGATCGAGGGCCCACATCCTTTGGTGAAGTTGGACCCGGTGATGTGGCTACAGAAAAGCTGTGATTCAAGGCGGAACTGCCAAATACACATTGAGTGGCGTGTTTAAACCCTTCAACCATGATTAAACCTGCCACAAGTAACTGGTAGTTCTCCCAGTTCGATATCAAGTCAACTGGGGAGACCCTTTTAAGGTATACACACTTGTCAGATGATGGAAGCATAATCAAGAAACAGCTGGTTGCTGAACAGCAGCATACCTGACCTTGCTGGGTTTATGCCTTGGGAGTGCATCTTTTCTGTGAGCAGATACAACCAAAATATATGGTGAACTGATCATGGTGATTCAGAATGATTAATTTAAGGGCTCCAACGCTTATCACCAGCAGATTCCCCTCAAAATGACACTCAGCCACCTCGAGGAGCAGCTGGCGCAGCCGGCGGTGAAAGTGTATCGATTCCAACTTAGTGAATTTTTAATTGCAGTCCTGTGGGCCTTTGCAGCATCTCTCCAGTGAACCAGCTTAGATCGCAAATCATGATGGATAGCTTTGCTGTCTCATTGCAGTCCTGTGGCCTCAAAAACAATATCTATCATGATCTTCTCCGGCCTTGGAAATTTCAGGATTGGCTGCCTGTGGATAGCATGTGCTAACAGCAAGCTGGACCCAGCCGCTTTGTGTGCCCACGGACTGCAGGTTTTGTCATGTTTTGTCGCGGACGGCAGTCAGGGTCAGTTCACGCAAATGTAGCATGGGGAAGTTGTTCCCTGGGAAGTGGTTGGACCCAAAAACTGGATGCGACAGATTGAGCCATTTTCCGATGATCGATTGGCTTGAACCCATTTGTTCATTCTTAGTGCTGGTTGATCCTTCGCATGATTCACCTACCAGGTTCATCTGACCCCTCATCTGACCCCCTCTGCAGCCCCTCAACATTTGAAAAAAGTGCGGTGCAAAAAACTCCACGCGCGTTTCTGCAGCAGTTCCCCGGTTGCTGTTGATCAGATTGATACAGGTTCCACTGGTCCGCCAAGGGGATGATCAAGGGGATGCTCCTAAGCGGATTATCATCCGGTGTTACCGCAAAGGTGTGATGCATGATATATTGTTGAAAGACCTGTTTAAAGAATGAACATGTATGAAAGTGATTGAGAGTGTTCTTCTCCCATGCAATCACTTGTGTCATAATGTTGCACTGTCTCTGTGATGTAGTTTGCAGCCACCAAAGATTGAACTGTTGGGGAGCTTGGCAACATCGTTTGATGGATTGGATTTTGAAATAATTACCAGAGATAGCCAACGGTACTCTGACATGGCTGGCTGGAAAATTAATTGCGCATAGATGTGTAGATATGGAAGGCTCTAGCAGCATCAATGATTCTAAGTATAATCATTAATATCAATCATTCATTTTCACAATCCATTTATGTTAATGGATCTATTTAATAATCATCAACCATTCATCTTTGTTTCTTTTTAAGGATCTAACATTAATCCGTTGAATCCCCTGTATAGCCACCACCAATGCCCCCTATGTGCTGCCTGCGCGCCAGGCGCGCTGAAGCTGAGCCAGAGTTCAGAGGGCAAGCGACACAAGCGACGACGTCAGGCGTGCGAGCCATACCCGGGAGCCGGTTGGTTTAATGATTCAGGGTGGATCAATGGTTGATGGTTGGTGAGGCTTAGCCTGTTTATGAAGGTTGGTGATGGTTAGCCGAATGATTTGGGGCTAATTCCAACCATCCATTAAGGGTGTGGGTTCTTTAAGCAATGATTGGTGCGTACTGATCAACAAAGGTTCATGAGGATGAGTGAGGGTGCGTTTAGGATTAGCGGACATGGTCAATTCTCAGCGGTGGTTGGTAAGGACATTGGTGGTGGTCGATCGTCCTTGCTTGATGTTCAATACAGGTTGAGAATGGCCTTCCTGCTACTCAAAGGTCGATCCTGGTACGGGGCAACGCTGGTCAATGGTGGTTGATATCACCGAAGGAGCTAATTACATAGCAAAACAATATTGGACAATGATACGCTACATCAGTCAGCCCATTCACAATTTTTGACTGGTTGTATTGATGATTGACCATGCTATTCGCGGGTATTCGCGGGTAATGTAGGTTTTTCACCACATAGATGCATATAGATCAACCATCATTCACAGCTTTAAGCTTTCTTCATTGCCTGATTGTCACAGCTTTCAGCTTCTGCCGAGCTTCCGCTGGAGGTTCCGAAGCACAGCCGCTGGTCGAGTCATTTGACAAAGATGCGGATGCCGTTGGCAAGGCTGGAACCGACACCAGTTTCGCAGCTGGGCCTAAGGATATGAACCACCAAGGAATATAGCAGCTTGCTGGTTCTAGTACTTGGTGAACATAACAATATCATGCTTATGAAATCGGATAAGGTCTATATTACATATGATAACATCACAATACACACATGTATACATGTATGTATATTTATATATAGACATGTAATAATGGTTTATTACTGTATTATCATATTCTAGTGATTTGTATGGTTCAAGTTTCTGCGTAGCTGGTTGATAGAGTGGTACATTGTGGGGTTATTAGCAATTAGTTTCAACAGTCACTAACAGTTGTTTATTATGTTTTATCATGCTAGCAGCTAAGATTGTTCCAAGATTGTAAGGTAAACAACTTGTTTTATTGGTGTTGATGGCAGGCAGTCATGGTTAACAGTATCGATACGGCCCATAACTCTTTCTAGTACAGTTGGTAGCATGGGCCACTACAGGCTCCCCGCTTTCGGTAGGCCGCAGCGGGCCCGCGCTGCCAAGTTGGGGCCAAAAGCTGCGATCAGTGGCAGATCAATTAGCCACGGCCGGGTCTCGCCAACGCTGAGAAATCAGTGCAGGGTCACAATGGCTACATGGAACATTGGGATATGATGACAGGAACCCAGTTCTTGGAATTTTCCGCAGTCTGAAAGTCGCACAGCTCACAAGTTCTTCCATTTGTAGTGGGACTTGCGTGATAGAATGGCACCCGTCGTGCTAGCTCAGCTGAAGCCTCCAATGTCGTGGCGCACGAGCTCCTCAGGGGGGGTCAACCCACCACTTCGCGTCACAGATTTCCGGATGCAAAAGATACCAGACATAGTTCTGTCGACCTGATCGATGAGTCTAAGGGCTTCCCGCACTGCCAGACATAGTCAACCCCAAGCAAGTCCTGGGTGGCTTATATGGTCTCTGAGGCAGCTGCACATTTTCGCGCAAGAAAGCCTGTCGACTGCGAGGGTTTGACCGGTAGGTATCAACCATACTATCATTCTTAACCATGGCATTTGCCATGGTCAAACATGTTCTATTGATTTACTAACGACTTCTCAACCATCAGCCACCACCATCAACCATCATTGACAACCATCACCTTATCAACCATCAAGCACCAAAAAGGTGCTTGATAGCTACGGTACTCGTAACTACCAGTTATGGTAGATAGTGTCTTCGGCAACTGGCTTCTTAACTAACGTAAACCTGAAGGGGGCACTACCTTATCAACACCTGATCAACCATCAATCAACTCATCTCCCATCATTAAACCATCAGATAACCATTATATAACCATCATGAAGAATCATTTCGCATTGTCAACCAGTTATTTCATGACGTACTGGTAAACAATCACTTAAATTCGATCACAAAGCTTCATTTACCAGCTTCGCTGCAGCTTAACCATCATTCAACCCATCAGTCACCAGCTCATTCGCCATGACTTACCACCCCAACCATGACATCAAACCTCGGTAGGTGACCAACCTCAACTCGCCGCGCAACCACGTGGTGGACGCCGTGGACGCCGTGGAGGACGACGATCCAACAAGTGCCACCGCTGCCGTGGGACCTGCGCCCATCGTGTGGCCGGGGGCACCTGCGGAGGCGGGGAAGCGGCACCAGCAGCGGTGGGTGGTGAATGCAAGAAGCAGTGACGGTTAGTAACCATGATCATGGTGGGTGGTTGGTTGATGATGGTTAATGATGGTTGATCTATATGATGGTGAACTATGAATTCCATTAGTTGAATCAACTATGATGGTTAGTAACCATATAGTGATGCTTAGTCATGATCATGGTTAAGCCAATAGTGAGGGTTGACTAACCATGGTGAATGGCTTGATTAGTGATCAATGATAAACTCATGGTTAGTGATAGTCGACTAGTGGTTGACAATGATGGTCAACTGATGATCATGGTCAAGCAACTAATGAGCAACTAATGATCATGGTTATCAACTAATGATCAACAGTTGCTAGTGATGATTAACCATGGTTAATGATGGTTAATGATGGTTAATGATGGTTAATGATGGTTAATTGTGCTGAATCCAGGGAATATAGTTTATGGTAGTTGATGGTAATTGTGCTTAATCTATGGTTGATTAGTGGTCAATGATAAACCTATGGTTGACGATGGCCAGCTATTGGTTGATCATGATTATGATGGTGAATTTATGGTTGTTAGCTATGATTTGTTGTTTAATTCATGGAAATATTGTGTAAGGTTGATGCAGATTGTTCATGGTAAACAAGTTGGTGAATGGCGGTTGGAATATGTTTGCTTACTTTACATCAAACGTTTTTTGGTTTATTGTTGTTGGCCAATACCAAAAACATCCAAACCCGCGGTGAGTTTGATTGCCCCGAAGCTCCCTACTAAAATCATCCCAAGTACACCATATGGTTGGTGCTTAACTGAAACGGGGTTCGGTAGTAGACAGCTGGTGGCTTGGCGGCGAGTTGGTTTTGAGCTATGAGTTGCGGGATGTCATGTTGTTGGCTATTCGGGGATAGGTCAAGTTCAAAGAACCAAGTGATGTTTGAATGTTGGCTAAATATTGGCTAGATAGTGGTTCATGAGCTGCTCCATCAGCTACTTCCATGGCTAACAATGGTCCCAAAGAATGGTCCCAACAATCCGACAGGTTTAGGCAATGGGATGTGAACAGCCGGTTTACTGTTGAGGTGAGCAGATTCAACATGTGGTTCGTGTTTGATGCTCACTAGCAATTTGCTTCGCTGATTTTCTTGCCATTGCTAGATCAATCCCTGGTGTTAACCCAGAATGATCCGTTTGCCAGTATGAATTAGATTGAAGCCAGTATTCATCATGTTCAGCCATCATAAACTAAACAAGTAAACTTTCAGCATTATGATCCATTGGAAACGATCATAATCCATTATAGACTAGCATAATCCATTAAGATTATAAAGCTTCATAACCAGCAATCGGATTCATCACTTAAGTCTCCCAAAACCGCCTGCGGTTTGCTCGAGGAGTCCACTTCCAGCTCAGCCACACCTGTGGAGAGACAGCAGCCTGGCGAACAGACCGGTGCAGTTGAGGAATCATGACCACCTGTGTAGCTAAATTGTTATAACCAGCTCGCTGTTTTAACCAGCTAGTATGATAGTGGTCATAATAGTTTGAATCAAAAAGATTCATTCAGTGCGTTGATTTTACTATTCATTCTTTTAACCAACTATTATGTTAGGTCATTGATTCACTAGCTACATGTTGTGATAATGGATATCAATACTGGTAATTGATGTGAATGTGGTTGTTATGTAGCAAGGCACTGATTATGTTTACTCATAGTGAAGCGGTTACTGAGTTGCTCCATCAGCTATAGGAATTATATGCCTATCCAAAGCCATGTTTCAACCAACCGTCCCAAGAATGAGTGAACATCTCAAGAGTCGGACCGGCTCAGTCATTCATGGGATGTTCACAGGGAGAAATGGATATTTACCGACCCATAGCGAAATATTTACGTACATTTTCATATGCATATTTACATATGCATAGATATATAATGATATATAGATAAAAAATATGCATAGAGAAATTGTGAGCAATCTGTGTATACATGTTCAAATATAAGTGGGTAAAAATGTACCATACCATGGTCTTTAACAATGGCAGCAATTGTATGGTTTCTTAAAGGAAGCATGGCTGCATATACCATCAAGCGATTGCAATTATATATCTTAAGCAGCAGCGATAGATGGGACAGACCAACTTCATTGAAACTAATTGCTTTCATAGTAAATGACAGTCGAATACACCAACTACATTCATATATCAACTGCAGCCGGTTTCTTGGATTGTGTCAGTGTCAGCGGCAAGAGCCACTTGAGGCAACTAGGAAACCATGGCTTTGTGTTCAACGTTCCCAGTGTACAGCGCCAGACAAGAAACAGATTCGGAATTTCCCAACAAGACCAGGTGCAGGCCATCATTGACCCTGATCAACTGCAATCAAAAGCCTTTCAGCAGCAGCAGCACCACCACCACCACCACCACCACCACCATCATCATCATCATCATCATCATCATCATCATCATCATCATCATCATCATGCGACAGCCAACTGAGTGCCACAGCCAAGTAAGGGTGTCATCAAGAATCAGCCACCACTACCCCACATAAAGCAGAATCAATCATCAATGAATCAATCAATGACCATGATCAACCGGAGTATTAGCCATCAGGAACCAGCACTAAGCCCACAATCAGTTGACCATCACTTCACCATGATTACTGTCAGGAACCTCAACCACCACCCCCAAACTGAATCATCATTTATCACGAATTCACTCTAATATTACCATCCTGGCTGGTGGTTTCAAACATTTATATGTTCCCAATTGTATTGCCAAATTGTTGGTTTGTTGACAAGCATATCTTTCATGCGGGTTGCAAGCACCAACCAGCATGATAGGCCATCATTATCACCACCATCTGCTTACACTGGCCATCCAAAAACTGCGAGGAGTGCCAGTCTTGATGATCCAGACTTCGCGTAAGGATGCTTTTCTCGCTGGTGTGAAGGCAAGTTTGGAACGGACTTTTGCCACCACGCAGTTTGATTGGGCCCAGTGCTGGTACTTGCTGCAAAGCCAGGGGTCGCCGCTGACTGGCATGACGCCAGAAGCGTTTCGACAGTTGCTGAAGGATGGAGGTGTGACAGAGGGTCTCCTCAGTGGCAGGGGCTTCAACTTCAAGCTCTTTTGCCAAGTGTACGAGCGAATGCCAGGATGGAGCTTTCGCCGCATCTGCCAGTCTGCCGAGAAATTTGGAGAGACTCCATCTATGTCTTTGTGGCGTGACCCCAGTTGGCCACCCAGCTTATTTCTTGACCATCATCAACCAGCTGATCAACTATCAGTTAGCCATCATTAATTGTCGGTAAGCAGCGTGTTTATTAGCCATCATGAAGCATCAAGATGTATTCTTATGGCCCAGTATTCATGAACTATTCATCATTAATTATGGCTCGCTATTGACCGTCAATAACCACTTGATCAGTTAGCCATCAGTGAGCATCCCTACCACTACCATCATGAACTATCAATGAACTACCAACACTAACAATCCTTACCTAGTCAATGAATCATGAACCATCATTAACCATTCATACGAAGCATTTTTATTAACCGTTGATCATCAGCAGTTAATTGACTAAGCCATATTGATCATGAATTATGATGATTAGTGGCGGATTAATGGTGAATTGATGGTCAATTGGCCATAATGGTCACTTTTAACCACCAATTCACCATTGATCCACCGCTAGTCATCATTAGTCAGCTTATTGACCGTCAACAACCAATCATGATGAACCAATAAATCACCATTGCTAAACTATCACTCACTTAATCACTAACCATCATTTACCAGCTTGTTAACCATCATTCAACCCATAATTAACCACCTGATTAATCCATCATTTACCAACCGATTGACCAGCTTACTTCAATTGACCACTGACCAGCTTATCAAAGACTACCACTTGATAGACCATCGTTGATTACCATCACACACATCATTTGACCCAGCTTATTGACCAGCTCAGTAACCAGCTTCCTACCCAATCCTCAACCCCGCTGTCAGTTGCACTCCCTCCGAGGCCACAGGAATCCGTTTCTGTGGCAGGGCCGTGGAACCGACCGTGGAAGCCACGGCGCCAACGGAAAGCGCCACGGCTGCGCCGGCGCCCGAAGAGGCACCGCTGGCGCCAAGGGTCAACCAGTGATCCAACGGAGGTCGTGGTATTTTTCCAAGGGGCTAACTTGGCTTAGTTCACGTTTGGGGAACATAGGGTCCTGTTATAAAAGATGCAACTGTATTAGGTGATGGCGAAATTAAATCGACTTTGAAAGGGGTACCGCAGATAATGTGATACTAGTGGTGATCAGGAACAATAGGGGCTACTAGTGGTGAATGGTGAGCATTTAATGGTTACCTTTCTAATGATCACTCCAATGGTCAGTGAGCTATGATTAGTATCGCCATTCACCACCTGTACCCCCCATTCTCAATGATCACTATTAGTATCACATTAGAAAGCCCTCATGGATGGTCACAGTAAGTAATTAATCATCATTTCTGGGGACATACCGTTTATAAATAGCTAGGGGTATACCCCGTTGAGCTTATTGGTTTCTCATTAAATTCCTACCCCCCCCAAAAAAAATACGGTAAACTGGGGCTAACAATCCAGTGTTGACATTAACAATCCATCATATCATCAGTTGGCCCATCCGGCTTTCAAACCGTCCGAATATTGGTAGAATCCCAAATGTTGGTTTCTCAAGTTATAGGGGACGCCAGAATTGCGGGTTCCTATATATGGTTAATGAGCTGGATGATTTTGGGGTATCCCTACGACTTGAGAAACCACCAAATGACACAACTGGATGTGCACCACCATAGTTATAGGCGTGATATGGCGTGATAACTTACCTCACAGGGTCCCGGTCACCCACCTGTGGCCCCGATCTCGCTGCGACCACGTCAGGTTCCAGTGTACACTCCGGCAAAAGCAGGTGCGCCTCGTGCGCCCGCGCCCGTGATTGTGAGCTCATCATGGTGAATTATGGAGATTTGCTGGGGCAATAAAGGTCCATGATGCTGGCCAACAAAACGATCAGTCTTGATCATCATTCACCGTGACAAACCGTGAGTCAACTAATTATTTGATAATCAGCGCTATCATTATCATCCATGAATGAACCAGTAATCTACACAAATTAGCCAGCATGAACCAGTTTATTAACCGACAAAACTCTGGCGAAGATTTAAAGCCTAGCTGTGGTTCATACGAGGTTAAGAATTATGAGAGGTGTCAGTAAAACTTAGGAAAGGTCCATAATGATGGTCTTGGTGATCACGAATGGCTAGTACTGGTGCTTGACCATTCTCAATAGTAGAGGGTGGTGATACTTGAATGCAGGTCAATAATCCATTAATTGTGGTTATCAACAGATTTGGGGGGTGCTACCCCGTGCACTCATGTAAGGAAGCATTCACTGCATGTTCAAGATATCGAACGGCCATATCTTCCCAAGAATTGGCTGAACGTAACATGTTCAAGGCAACATACAATCACAGTTCTGCAGTTTTGCCATGAAAACAACCAAAAGGAACAGCAACACCACTACCAACTCAACTTGGTCCACTTAAAACCCTCGTTCTCAAACAGGCGGCCAACAACCTGAAGATCGGGATCTGAAAGCGTCAGAGGTCCCGACAGCTGTCCCTGCTCCGCCAGTCCCCGCGCCTGCTGCGGACATGCCGCTGTTGCAAAACGAGGCGGGGGACTGAGCTGTCGAACTAACCATTGAGGTGGTGACTGACTAACCATGGTTGATTGACTGGCATGACTAGTATAGGTGATAATGATGATCAACTAGTTGAGTGAATTAGGTAGAGATTAACTAGTGTGGTAGTCATTAATATTGAGGTAGTGCTAAGTACAATCCTTGAAAAATACCAAGTATGGTTGATAGCCTGTCAGAGCTTGTAGGAGGTAAGATTTGTCGCTGAGTTGATGGACCAGTACTTGTGCTGAGTTAATCACTTGTGTTCACCATGGTCAATAGATTCTATTGAGCATCATCAACAATGATATAACAACCCAAAGAGCAAAAAATAACACCACTCAGCTAATCTTATTCTGAAATATTCGGTTAGGAAACAATGGAAGCGTAATTTCGAGTTAGCACCCATGACCATGAGTAAGGGTAATGTTTGCAAGTCACCATTCTCCTTCATGTTGAATATGATGTCAATGTGATTCAAACATTCAATGACCATGGTGAACATTTCACATGGATCAGAATACCGATGAATGTACCCAGGTTAATCCTTGGGTCATCAGCTGATCACCGCAGGCGGGTTCCTTGGTCGTGCCTCAAACATGGAGATTCGTTTGGATCCTCAAGAGATCATGGTGGCGTTTCAGTGAGCAGTTTCACAAGCCCTGGTGTTTTTCGTACTGATGAGCTTGGCGTGTCAGTAGCTGTTGGTAGTGTTCAGCTGAGATCTTTTATGGTGGATAGATGAAGGTTTTTCGATTCAGAGTATCAAAAGTTCGGAAGCCATTTAGAAAGATATGGGAATTCTGGCACAGCAAGTGGCTGTTTGGAGTGGTGGAGCATCCTGGGTGGTGCAACGGAGCACCACCAACTGCTTCACATGGTTGGATCCCAGGTGTGAAACCGAGGCATAGCATGTTGGCAGCTGATCCACCAGAAGCATAGCAGGAGCGATCGGCCACCCACGTGGCTATTGCTTTTCATGATCAACCAAGGGCCAGTTTTGTGTGGAAGTGACCGGTGCTTGACAAGGTGTGGTTCACGGTGGTTAGTGGAGTTGGTACTGACAAAAGGGACAGGTAGATCCACAACAACTCCACCAATTTTGGGGGGAGAGGCTGCCTTCACATTTTTACAGCTCCTCGCACTGTGCACTAGGATTCTTTCCTTGGTTGCCCAGATTTTTTGGTATTTCTGGGTTGGATCTCTAGGCTATTGATATTGATTGCAGTGGTTCTTCTTGTAGATACCAGGCCGCTTGACTGTTCCAGTTGCAACCCTGGCTCTGGTTTTTAACATGTTCTATCTTCCCAAATGTGCTAACAAATGGTTGGTTGACTTGTGCATATTTTTCACGACAGAGTGGTTCAATCAACCAGGACCAGTGAGTTTCACTGTTCCTATCGTAATTTGGAGTGTGAGCTCGTGAGCCCTGCTTTGACGATTAAGGATTTGTCACCCTGATGAACCCACGTTACCGAAAGTGACTCAGCTACACACACTTGAAAGACCTGATTCATGAGTTGGACATGCCAACATTTCACAGTGTTCTTTTTGTTTGAATCCCAATTGGATGCTGTCTATCTGGTATCTGTTCAGATAGTCAGTAAGGCCGTATGTCGCCAAAGCAAACAGCGATAGAACCAAAGGCGAAACCAGTCTGGTTGTTCAAGCAGGTACACAGATTGGCGTCCCAATCTGCTTCACGGAGTATCCATAGCTGTCTTCGTTGGCAGCAGAACTATGGACTCCCTGCTGCCCCCTGCTGGTGAAAGTTTCTCAATGATTCTTGATGATTGTTGATTCTTGATTGAAACATCCTTAGAAACAGGAGTTGACTCACACACGAAGGCCGTGTGTCGCAAAAACAGAGACGATCAGCAGTTGCTCTTTTTGACAAATGACTGCATGCTACCCGTTCGGAGTGCGAGATCAAAAAGTTCCAGACTCCGTGGTGCAGACCAAGGCACAACAACTAGGGCCCCGGACAATGGGAAGGAGGAAAAGGAGGAAAAGGAAGAAGAAGGAGGAGGTGAAGGAGAAGAGGAAGAAGAAGAGGAAGAAGGAAAGAAGGACAGGAAGAGTAACTGCACCCAGCTATGACGCCGCATCCAGGGCTGCAGAAGCAAGGAAGAAAGAAAGAGAGAGAGAGAGCGTACCCAGCTATGACCCACGCATCCAGGGCTACGCAGAGAGAAAGAGAAGAAAGAAAGAAAGGGAAGAAGAGAGGAAGGGAAGAGAGGAAGGGGAAGGGGAAGGAGAGGGGGAGAGAGGGGGAGGGGCCTTAGTGGGTCAGGTGGGTGCTTGAAGTCATATCATGTCCTTCGTAACGCAGGAAAATTCAGGAAGGAACATGGACCAATCCTGGGAGTGGGTACCCGTGAACTCACTCGGCGTAACTCCCAGGTATCATTCAGAATCTTGTGGTGCATGAAACTGTCTTAAGAAAGTGTTTTACACTTCCGACATAAGACAGAGTGTTGCTGGTTTTTTAGCCCAACCAGAGTGGCATAGAATCACGAATCTCAAGCTTTCACGGCAGTCAACCCAGGTGCCTTGACGTGATGAGCGAACAATGCTCTCAGAACCACCAGCTGTCCAACGACCCAGGTGCATTCTGGTGGGAGTAAACCCACGTGTCAATCACCAGCTGTTACCACCTGTATTCAGAGCAATATTCAATTCGCCAGGCACCAACCCGGATCACGACAGGACCATGACGGAAACGCTGCCGATAACACACTTGAAAGACCTGATTCATTAGTTGGACATGCCAACATTTCAGAGTGTTCTTTTTGTTTGAATCCCAATTGGACGCTGTCTATCTGGTATCTGTTCAGATAGTCAGTAAGGCCGTATGTCGCCAAAGCAAACAGCGATAGAACCAAAGGCGAAACCAGTCTGGTTGTTCAAGCAGGTACAAAGATTGGCGTCCCAATCTGCTTCACGGAGTATCCATAGCTGTCTTCGTTGGCAGCAGAACTATGGACTCCCTGCTGCCCCCTGCTGGTGAAAGTTTCTCAATGATTCTTGATGATTGTTGATTCTTGATTGAAACATCCTTAGAAACAGGAGTTGACTCACACACACACACAGCATACAAGTTTTTGTGGTGGAAATGCCGTGTGTCATGATAGACTTAGATGTTTGATGTGTGTATTGTGTATTCCCACTAGTTTATTGATGAACAAATGTCCCACTGATGCTTAGGTGGCTCATACATGTTTGATGTGGTGAACAAATCATCACTATGGAGTTGATAGAAAAGCTGCACCATCTCTAATCATTCGGTTCTTTGGGTGACATTCCAGTTTGCAATTCCAAGAATCTCCCGGATAAATGAACATATATTTACACATCATATATCTAATAGATATATTAATATGTTTAGATACTATATATATATATATATTTATATAATGATGGTAAATGCATTGAATGTATACATATGGAATAGTAGTAATTAAATGTACAGACTTGTACTATGTGCATACCTTTCTGTATAGTAATCATTGTCAACCATGATGTTACTGTTAACATCCATTGGCTATGTACCATTACATATGTAACCATGTGCGCACCTAATTACACGTGTATTTTTACATGAATATATACATATATACATATATAGACATCTATCTATTTGTCATAAATTTACATTTACATATACATACATGCATACAACTGTACATAGAAATATGTATATAGATGTTGGCATTCATTTCTGTGTGTTCGTTGAGGTGCCACCCCCTCTGGAACAAGCACCTAAACCCTGCTATGACAAGGTTTTGGAGGTGCCTGAAAATCACGTGATGTCAGGTGATTGGAATGGTAATGAAAATCGGTTTCTGGTGGCTGCTAGTGGTTTTATAGGGTGGATTTATATAGTTTTACAAGGGATGATAAACTCACAATAACACGTTGCTCAAATAGTGGTTTTATAGGGCGGAATTTTACTCAAATAATGGGTTTATATCGTTTTACAAGGATTTATCTGGGGATAAACCACCAATATCACCAATACAGGGATGATAAACTACCAAGAACACCCCTGTATATTGTTTTATAGGGTGGATTTATATAGTTTTACAAGGGAAGGAAAACTCACAATAGCACCAATATAGGTGTTTCTGAAAATAGGGGACCCCAAACAATTGCTGGTTATAACTTACCTTTGAACGTGTTCTGGTCGGTCATGGTAATGATTGTCAACAATGTTTAATCATTGAAATGGTTGGGTAAATATAAAAGATGGTGATAATTTACATGCTGGTTTAACAATAGGTAAGGAATGCCAACTTTATAAAAAGTGTTGGGTAAATAGGTGGTGAATGGTTGCCTATTATCAAAAAAGTTGATCATGGTTGATAATGGTTACTTACCAGCTATGCCTTTGTAAAAAGTGTTGGGTAGCCAAGAATTGCCGACGGTTGGTTGTTCGATGATAGCCAACAATAAATCGTCATTAAGATAGTCAATAGTCAACGGTACAGGGTACTCGCTCATTGAAAATGGATGATGATTCAGTATTGACGGCTTGCGAAGTTGAAGATGGGTAATACTGATTAGACAATAAACCGTGTTTAATCCTCAACAGTGATTAGGCCAAAGATGTTTTCTGGTTGATAACCAACTTGTTGGATAGTGATTTTAGATGTAATAAACACCGTTTACGATGTTATATCTACCTTTTTGGATAACAATGTCGATGCACAATCATGCTCAATAGTGGCTACTGATGACCAAAAAAAGGTGCTGAGCAGTTTTCAAGCCTTCTGAATTTCTTGCGGTGAAACTGGTAACGAATCCTATGCTTCCAGTTACCATGATAGGGGCTGGCAACAAGCTGGTTTCTACCATTGTTGTTTGGGGTGGGTTACCTATGGCAATGGCAACTGGAAGCATAGGGCCTAGGGGAATAGCGCAATTGTGACGGACAAAGCAGTTGGACTACTGCTCAACCAAACTTTTGATAGCTGAGAATATCCAGTAGCGCTTGGCAAACCACCACTGGGTTTGTCGAACATGGAGTATCCCCAAGTCACTGGTGGTTTCCCTCTGAATCATTCTTAATATTGTTAGTAGACACCGCCATCGATGGAAAAACCCAACTAGATCAGCCAGTGTTAAGGCCCTGCCATGGTCAACCCTTGAGGCTTATCAGGTGGGCTGCCTCACCTTGATGTGTCTCCGATGTTTGGTTCAAGATCCCATCAACTGCTGGAAGCAGCTCAAAGCGGTAGACCATCCATGTTTCACCTAGTTTCCCGCTTCTCTGGGGAGTCCATCGCCACTTTGAACACTGAAGAAGTGAATGGCAGGTCCACAAAATCATTGAAAACCTGTGTGTTCTCCATCACTGGCATTTCAAGGTTTCGACAAAGGCTGTTTCTTGAAGATGGAAGTGAGATTGCAGCTGAAGAAGAACTCTGCTTGACTCCTCAAAATGTACAGATTGTGTTGTTGCAGTTCCAGGCACCTGATGCCGTGCGAGAGGGGAGACTTATTGAAGCTTGCAGAAACGGTAATGTTCAGTTGCTGGAAGCATGTCTTGAAGAGCCACAAGACCCGGATCGGCCATTCGAGTTTTCAGATGAGCATCAAGGTAGTTGTCCTATCCACGCCGTGGCTTGGCAAGGCAGCCTGCCATGCTTGGATTTGCTGTTGGAAGCTGGCGCTCGCACAGATTCCGTTTGCATGGGACCACATGCTGCTGGTGAAACTCCTTTGATTCTAGCAGCTGCGAATGGCTACATGGAAGTTGTTTGTTTCCTGGTTGAAGCTGGCGCTGACATAGACAAGGCAATGAATGACGGGGCTGCACCTTTGTTTGTAGCAGCTTTTAATGGCCACCTGGAAGTGGTTGGCTTCTTGGTTGACGCTGGTGCTGACATGAACAAGGCAATGAATGACGGGGCTGCACCTTTGTTTGCAGCAGCTTTTAGTGGCCACCTGGAAGTGGTTGGCTTCTTGGTTGACGCTGGTGCTGACATGAACAAGGCCAACGACAATGGTGCAACAGCTTTGCTTGCAGCAGCTCAGAGCGGCCGAATTGAGATTGTTCGCTTCTTGGTTAAAGCTGGTGCTGACATGAACAAGGCAAGGAATGACGGGGCTACACCTTTGTTTGCAGCAGCTTTTAGTGGCCACCTGGAAGTGGTTGGCTTCTTGGTTGAAGCTGGGGCTGACATGAACAAGGCAATGAATGACGGGGCTGCACCTTTGTTTGTAGCAGCTTTTAATGGCCACCTGGAAGTGGTTGGCTTCTTGGTTGAAGCTGGTGCTGACATGAACAAGGCCAACGACAATGGTGCAACAGCTTTGCTTGCAGCAGCTCAGAACGGCCGAATTGAGATTGTCCGCTTCTTGGTTGAAGCTGGTGCTGACATGAACAAGGCAATGAATGACGGAGCACACCCTTTAGGTATTGCAGCTTTTAATGGTCACATCGAAGTGGTTGGCTTGTTGGTTGAAGCTGGTGCTGACATGAACAAGGCCAATGACAATGGTGCAACAGCTTTGTTTGCAGCAGCTCAGAGCGGCCAAATTGAGATTGTTCGCTTCTTGGTTGAAGCTGGTGCTGACATGAACAAGGCGACAAATGACGGGGCTACACCTCTGTTTGCAGCAGCTCAGAATGGCCACGGTGAGGTTGTTCGCTTGTTGCAAAGTTGAGCCCAATGGATCGTTTTGGCACACTCACCATGCCATTCAACAGTTCCCCTTTACTGTGCGCTTTGTGTAAAAGTCTCGCTGACAGTTTTCATTGCTGCGCAGTTGTTTTTTACATATACACATTATGTATACTAAATACCTATGTATACCTGCACGTGTACCAAGAAGAACCCATTTGCACACAATCTGGACATATATACACATCATATACATATTATGATGTCTTCATGGGATTTTGAGAGAGGCAAACACACACACACACATGCACGCATGCACGCATGCACGCATGCACGCATGCACGCATGCACGCAGCACGCACGCACGCAAGCGCACGCACGCACGCAAGCACGCAAGCACGCAAGCACGCAAGCACGCACGCAAGCACGCACGCAAGCACGCACG
Organism: Symbiodinium kawagutii; assembly: GCA_009767595.1. Taxonomy (NCBI): domain Eukaryota; class Dinophyceae; order Suessiales; family Symbiodiniaceae; genus Symbiodinium; species Symbiodinium kawagutii. Next base: position 338,559 of record VSDK01005992.1, read on the forward strand.
CACGCACGCAAGCACGCAAGCACGCAAGCACGCACGCACGCAAGCACGCAAGCACGCAAGCACGCACGCAAGCACGCAGGCGCGCAGGACCCAATGTGGCGTAAGGAATTTTGTTGCAATTTCCTACAACAGCATGTGTTGCGTGGTGTGTGCGCAAATTGATTTCGACCAAAATACATATGAATGCATGTTTGTTTGAATGGTAGTTGCATCAGAACACAACTTGAACACAGAGCATGTATCCATACCCATATGTTTCCTGATGTTTGCTTGTGTCTATCTATTTGTGTCAAAATGCTCGCCCAGGGTGCTAGCATGCTGTGACTCACAGCATCACACCACGTTTCACTCATGCAATTTTCGCATTGAACAATTCGACTCACGCAGTAGCAACCCCCCAATCATCAAGCCGTTTCTGAACCCATAGGGGAGACCTTGGTGGCCGGTTTGTGAATATGGATCGACCATTGGCCACAAAACAGCCAAAACATTCAAAGCAACCATGACAAAGGATTCGACTATCGTCTTAGAATGCTCTACACATGTGTATGCAAATATTTATTTGTTATGATGATCATATTGACTTATTTATTTACTTCTTGTTTTCTTTATGTATTTATTTACTTATGCTTTTTAAACTTCCACGTATTTACAACACAACTGAATTCTGTCGGGTGTGCCATCATGTAAAATACATTCAGACAATACATTTATATACATTTGGAATGAAACTTTTGTTTTGAGGTACTCGATCATTTCTGCGGGTACACCATTTATGGACAAACCTTTGCATTCTCAGTATCAAACCAACACCTGAGAAGATGTTCGGTTGTTCAAGTATGTAGTGTTCATCTTGCGGTTGCTAAGAAAACAACCCCTTGAAGTTTTACCACACCTAAAAACCACAACGGTTTTCAGTTGTCTCAGGGGTACGCCCCATCGATGGTTATCCTCGCAAAATCTACCACCGCCGCGCAATTGTTCTCTCGGAGGCGGATGACAGCAAAGACTGCGGGCAAAACCACCCAATCATTAAAACATCACCATGGATTCACCATCACCATATTACTGATGAATGAATCCATCGCCATGGATGTTACCGATGGTGATGAATCCATGATGATGGTGATGATGGTGATGATGGTGATGATGAATCCATGGATGTTGCGGATGGTAATGATGGTGTATGATTTATCATCAATTAAACATCAGTCAACGACTAACTCATCACCCATCACCACGAATTCACCATCAGTAAATCTGTGAATTAAACCATCACCAAGAATTCAAAGCCATCACCATGAATTCAAAAGCCAGCAATTCACCATCAATGAAAATTGCATTTAAAAGCATTTATTCTAAATCAATCAGCAATTAACCATCAGCCAACCAGCACTGAATCATAAGTGAACCATTCACCAAGTGCTGGTGAACGATCACCATTAATCAATCAATCATCACTTAACCAGACCATCAACTCAAATAACTATCAGTCAACCATCAAATAACCATCAACTTAACCATCAATTTTCACCATGCACTTTTTTCACCATCCACTTGACCATCCTTCTCGTTGTCGGTCGAGCTTCGCTGCAGGCCAAGGCCGCCGCGGCCGCGGTCGCAACTCCGCCCGCGAGGTGCCGCTCGCGGGAGATCGGTCACGATAGAAAGATCTGCAGGTTTTTTGCTTCAAAGATGATGGTAATCCTGATAAGTGATAGCCAATGGTTAGTGGATGATAAGTGGAGGACAAGTGCTTCATCGGCTTGATGGTAATCCTGTGGTGGTAATCCTGTGGTTGATGCTTAGTTAACGATTAATCAATGGTTACTTGATCAATTGTATGTATATCAATGAACGGAACGGATGATGGTAATCCTGATGGTGGTTGACAAGTGGATAGTGGATGATAAGTAGTTCATCAGCTTGTCGTTGATGGTTAGTCAATGGTTAGTGTATGACAAGCGGATGGTGGCTAAATAGTGGTTGATTCCTGGATCCTTGAAGTGGAAAATAAGTGGATGATAAGTGGAATCAGTGATGGTTGGTCCATGGTTAGTTAGTGGATGAGTAGTCGATGGTTCGTGGAAGGTCAATTGAAGGTTCCTGATGGTCATTTTGTGGTTGATCAGTGGTTAGTTTGGGGCTGGTGGATGATAAGTGGATGGTGGTTAATTAGTTTGTGATTCATGATGGTTCATGATGGTTAGTTGCTCAAAAATATCGTGATTTGATCGTTTATTACTGGTTAATTGATGACTGGTAATGATTCATCGTGAATACAAACCATGGTCAGTATGAACCATTAATTGTTCAGAGTCTAGTAACGCTTCGCAATGGTTATTAACCATGAACCATCATGAAAACCAACCATGGTTAAGAAAGGTTAATAGGGGTTGACAATGGTTCGGTAGTGCTGGAATGATGCTTGATTGATGGTTGACTGATGATAAGTCAATGGTCTGTAGATGCTTTACGAGATGATTAGTGATTGATATGTGATTGACCAGTGAGGAATTAGTTCATTGAAAGCTCTTTAGTGGTGAATTGAGGGTTGGTGGATGATTAGTCAACGGTCAGCGGATGGGTGATTGATGCTTCGTGATGCTTAATGTAAGTGGTTTGTCGGTGCTTAATTTATGGTTTAGTGATGGTCAAGTAGTGATGGTTGACTGCTGCTGAATTTGATGTTTACTGGGGGATTAATTGATGGCTGATATGCTGATCAATGGATGCTCGATTGACGGTTATCATGGATATTCAACTGGTTGATAATCAGTCATGATGGTTGTGGGATGGTTCGTATTGTTGTTAACTGATGACATGAAGGCTAATTGATGGTTACTTGCTGGTTGAAGATATTTGTTCATGCTTGATAGTGGTGGTTTGATGGTTCGTAAATGATTAGCAACAGTCATTGCTTCATGCTGGTTATTTATTAACAGCAATGCTTAACGATCGCTTGTCATGGTCAAAAACCATCCCATTTGATGGCAGATCGGTTTCACAAGTCCATCGTGAATCGACATGTGTAGCGAGATATGCTCGTGCCCTCAATCAATCATTCATTCCCAAAGGGGCAAGGTACGTAGGTGCATTCATCGGGATGGCCGCAAGCATGTGGCAATGGGTCAACATTAACCAACCAACCAGTCGGGGATAATCGGTTAATGATGGGGAACCAAGGGTTCAGGGTTTTGACCCACAGCCAGGTTGGAAGGAAAAATCGCCAAAAACTTGGGGCTGCCTCCAGTTCAGGACACCATTTGGGTCCAACATGCAAACATCAGCACCAGCTCAACACACATATATAGATCTGGAACCAAACAATTAAACCCATAAGCGCACAAAACTTGGAGCTGTGCCAAAGTTACATGTATCAAAACCAGATGCTGCTTGGATGAAAGGGCTTAGGTCCTATCGTTCTCCTGGTCCATTTGCAGATGATTTGGCCAGAAACCTAGCAGTATCAACCAGGCAAGTGGATGACATCTATGCCGACGGTCGGTGTCAGCAAACTTCCCAAAATGGCGGAACACAGAAAATCGCGAAAAAGTGTCACCACTGGTCCTGATAGATTGTTTCACGCGATGTTTTTTTCTTGAAGAACAGTCGAAGATGTCTACGTATGAAGCATCAACGGCAGATATTTCAGGGACCTGATCATGAACCATGGCATGATTCATTACTTTTAGCAGTATCGTAGCCAATGATGAAGCACTACTTGGATGTCTGGGGTTACAACCATGGTTATAACCCCTGTAAGGTAGCTGACCTGGCTGTGGGTCAAAACCCTGTACCCCTGGTTCCCCACCATTAACCATTGTTTTCCCTTATTATCGTTGGTTGTTATACCCCATTATTGATGGTTAATATTGACCCATAGCCAACTAACCTCGTTACGAAACCATAGGAATTGGGACCACTGACCGGCTCGCCGTGCATCGGACACCTGCGCCTGGACAACCGCCCCAAACCGCCCCAGGGAGGACGCGACACCGTCAGCATCCAGAGAGGTCTGGCAGCGCTGTCGTTGCTGTTGTTTTTAACGGTTAATGATGTTGATAATGGTTGGTAATAACCAGTAATCATGGTCAATATATTTTTTTATTTTGATATATATATATATATATATTTAAATATGTCAATAATGGTTAACGAATGTCAATACTATTTGATGATGGGTGATAAGTGATAATTGTTTCATGATGATTTGATTGATGTCAACTACAATCTTGCGAAGATGTTAATGTTTTAGAAAGCACTGTCTATAGTTTTTCGTGATGGTTCTTAATCAGGCAGTTGGTCGGTAGGCAGCGATTCGGAGCCATGGGTACCCAGTTCTAGCCCTTCAAAAGGCCTTTAAAGGGGGAGCTGAGGATTTCATGCAACGTGCTTGATGGCCAATCGACACCTTTGCTAGATCCTGCTTTCTCATTGCCCAAAGAGGTGTGAGATTTACTTTTTGTGGGTTTCACATCGAGAACTGTTTGCAGCAGGCGCTACAAAGAGTGTTCTAATCAAATGCTAGTAACGTAATTTTGATTGTGAACGACTGTTGGGAATATTGATGCTCAATATCAACTGTTGTTATTCGTGGTTGATATGTGGTGTTGCTTTTGCTTGTTCATAATGATAGATGGGTTCAAAAAGGATTGATCGTGGTTATTTTTGCGCTGGTTTGGAATATTGATGAATGACATGCACAATTAGGAATAGTTGTCAACATGGATGCCAAATGATGATTATGAATTGACGGAGATTACAACGATTGATTTATTGATGGGGATCATAGTGATTGATATCATTGTGCTCAACTGTGATGTTCGATCTTGATGGTTAATGTGGATTGTTACTGTATTGGTTCTTATGTTTCTATACATGATGAAATGCTCGTCAACATTGATGTCTAGCGTTGATTGTTAATTACTAAGGTTTTTGCATTAAGATTGCTATAATTGATAGCAAATTGACAATGCTAAGGCTCGTTGCTGCGGATGCTGCGGTCCTTTTTGTTGCCTGGCTGTTGTCATTGCGACGGCTGAGCATGCAGCTTCCTTGTCGTTGTTCTCGTTGCTGAGTCGAGTCGTTGCCACGGTTCGCCCACTCATTGGTGGTGATGTAAGTGGTTAATCATGGTTAACGATGCTAAATGATGTTGAATAATGTTTGATGATGAAAAAGACCGATGATTGTTGATGATGTTGTTTGCTTCATTATGTTTCACGCGCGTTTTGCTTTGTTCTCGTTGTTTTGGACGGGTGGTCCGTTTGAAGCGACAACTACAGCAATGTCACGAGCTTTGACCTACACAAGTCTTATTTATAAATCAATTGTGAACTTTACTGTATAGACCAATCATCAACCATGATACCACCAAGAAAAACATAGTTCACGATGATACACATTTGGTGGTCATTGTCCAACCAAAATTGACATGATCTGGCAAATCTTAGATGTTAAGCCTCAACCAGTCTTTACCATTGCAAACTACCAATGACCGACCGTGATCGTTGGTCAATTTTTGCTCGATGGTATTCCCAGTTCACAACAAGCTCTAGCCTAGCTAATCACTATCCAGGATTACTGTATCAAGTATGCTCTGGACAAGTATCGAGTACATTTTTTGACATCAACGATTCTCAATTTTGAAACTTGACTAGCTATCACGTTGGCAATTACTACGAATTAGACTTGTGGCCATTGGCAACAGGGCACGGGGTCATTTGTCTCCAAACTCCATAAAAACCTAGATTCTAGTTGATCGTTTGAAACATTTGCCATTTTCTTTCTTGTTCCTTAAAATTTTGGGATGGAAGTGCAAGGACCGTGTTTGGCGAGTCTATTTGCAGGGGCTTACGGGTCTATGGGCTTAGGCTTACTGACTGAAAGCATGTCTCTGTCCCGCTGTCAGATCTTGTACCAAGCCAGATCTCTGCGTGAGACCAAGACTACTCATTGTTAACCATCCATTAATCAGTATTACTGGATTATTCTTGTTGATTCCTAACCACCAACCATGGTTGACTATAATTCACTGTCCTGACCATGGTTTTCGGCCATTGCTGTTTCTGATACCCTATGATCAACCAGTATTAGTCATCAACCACCAACTGAGAATTGGCGGGTTTCTTTGGTTGATTTATCATCATGAGTTTTCATTCACCACCACAATGGACCATCCCCGTGTTTCCTTATGCTTTGTTGACCTCCAACCTTTCAAGAAAGCATCAATTATCCAATTTGTCCAAGAAATGAATTATTGTCGGGGCACCCACACATTGCTGATCCAGAATGATGTCTCAAAAAAATCATGACAATCCAGTATCGGTCCCATATCCTAGTTTGCTGATCACCGTTGATATCCTCTCCACACCTCCCCAAAGACCTCAAGGATGTCACGCGTAGAGTTTGTCCAAAAGCGCATTTGCATATCTTCCGTGGCCATTTTGACTCAAGCCATCACGCGACACGCTTAACCTACATATACTCGATCCTCATCCGATAATCAAAATGATTTTCTTCGCCCACTTCGCCTTGCTCCCGTTGGCTGCTGGCATTGTCGTGCATCCACCCGTGCAGGAAACCGCTGAGTCCACGCCAGTTGTTTCACGGTTCGATGACTTCATTGCGAAGTACCACAAGAGCTACGTGAAGGGCAGCCCGGAGTACATGAAGCGATTTGCGACTGGGTGGCAGATATAGCCGCTGTATTTTAGTTGTTTGGTGTTTTTGAGATTTGATTCACTATACATACTCTATATCTTGTAGAAGATGCCCTATAAAAATCAAAGTGTTAGCTTCCAGATCACCTGAGCCGCCACCTACTCAGGAACTCTTCACCCAGCGGCTACAGCAGGCTGAGCTGTTAAACTCCGCACCGCGCGCATGGAAAGCTGGAACCTCCCCACTGGCAGACTACACTGCAGAGGAGTTGCAGCAAATCAAAGGTTGGAAGGGCATTGCCAGTCGTCCTCATGGGAACCTGAGGTCTCAGGTGAGTTTGCTGACCACCGATCTCCCAGAGGAATGGTTGAAGTGGAAAGATCTTGCGACCCTTCAGGAGGTCTTCAACCAAGCAAACTGTGGCTCTTGCTGGGCCGTGACCTCGGCTACCGTCTTGAACACACACCGAGAGATCCATCACAACATCACAGATGGTCGGCTCTCGGCTCAAGAGCTGGTGGCCTGTGTGCCAAATCCCTCCAATTGCGGAGGCCAGGGTGGCTGCCAAGGAGCCACGGTGGAGCTGGCGATGTCCTACACCATGCAGAATGGCTTGGCTTCGGAAGAAGCCCATCCCTATGTCGGATCGGACCAGGAATGCTCGGATCGGTCAGTGAGTTCATTCATGCAACTGGTCAGCGACGACGATTTGGGTATGGCCGGAGTCCGCACAGCAGTCGCTCAGGACAAAGGATTGCACTCGCTGAAGATGCATGGTTGGGAGAAGCTTCCTGTGAACAAGTACCTTCCCTTGATGCAAGCTCTGGTGACGAAAGGTCCAGTTGCAGTGTCAGTGAGTGCAGATAACTGGGAGCTGTACATGAGTGGCATCTATGGAGATTGCTCCAAGGATGCAGTGGTGAATCATGCCGTGACGCTCATCGCCTATGGCAAGGACAAGGAGTTGCAGCAGAAGTATTGGACCATCATGAACTCATGGGGAGCCATGTTCGGCGAGCAGGGCACCATGCGTCTCTTGCGCCAAGACCACGAGGAGAACTTCTGTGGTGTTGACCACCAGCCCGAACTGGGAACAGGCTGTGACGGTGGTCCTTCTGCTGTTCGGGTTTGTGGGATGTGCGGCATTCTCTACGACAATGTGGTGCCGATCTTCTGAGCTTTCCGAGCAAATTTCGAGGAAATTCTGACTAGTCTCAAGGGTCGACTAGTCCGTGGCCCCCAGCCAGAGAGTGCCCTGCTGAAAAGAATTCAGAACATATTTAATATATATATAATTAATTAGCTTTCAATTTGTTAATCAATTGGTACCGGGAGCTGTTTCCATGTCCTGTTTGGACAGGTTCAACTACTTAGGTATGTTGGGTTTATTGCGATATCCAATGATTCTATGTTTTACGCTTGTTGAAATGATCAGTTCGAGCCTGGAAATCTTCAGTGACGTTTTCAATTGGAGCATTGAAATCCTTTTTGACAATTTTCAAAAACATTGCTGAACCTTGTTTCAACAAGCTTCTTAGAAAATGTTCAATGGAAAACATGTTTCAACAAACATTTCAAAAATAAATACTCAATAACTTTGTAAGTTTATTGATTCTTTTCAAATAAATGTATCTTTATGGATTCTTTTCAATAATGCTCTCTGCGCATGGGCTCCCATGTGGTCCCAGTTCGTTTGGTGAGTGACAGGACAACACCGGACACATCGATGTCTTTTCCGTCTCAAATCACTTGGTTCAGCTCTTCTGCGCGAAAATGAGTGCGCAGAAATGTCCAGACCGTTCTTAGTTGGCTATGGGTCAAGCAGTTAACCAACCAACTAATGGAGGATTTACCAACAATAATAAGGGAAAACAAAGGTTAATGCATTTGAATACGGTATCAGGTGGCCCCCAACCTGATAACTAGGGTTAAGTATCACTTATAGGATTAACTATCACTAGGGTTAACTAGGGTTAACTATTACTTATAGGGTTATAAGTTGCTTTATAACTCGTTTGATTAACTAGGGTGAAGTATCACTTATAGGGGTTCCAACACTTATAACTGCTGGGGGCCCAGCTTCTATGGAGTGCACTCGGCAAGCTGCTGGTTTCGAGCATGCAATGTTAAACCATCAGAATCACAACCGTTTGCAGTATCCAGAATTCAGCCGTTGTGATGTTTTCGATTGGTTGACTTGTAGATGACATAGGTGGGCGCCCCCAGACTTGAATATTGACAATCATCAACCCGTCATGTTATATGATTGGTAGTTGAACCTATCGTGCTGCAGCAAGCATTAGCCATCGGAATTCACCACACCGCTATCAATATACTACATGTTCCGCTTGTAGATTGTAATAACTTTGGTTGGTAAGTATCAACAAGAATAGTCAGAAGGAATTCACTGTTCCATTGCTAGTACAATGCTTATCTATCAACCATGGTCGACCATCAGTCATCCTTGGCCACTACAGCAATAACCCGAAGGTTAACCAGCGTTGGCTTGTGATTTATATTGGCTATTATTGACTAGATATCAGGTGGTTTCTCAAAATGGGGAATCCACAGACTGGTTGGTTTATTACTATGAATGGTTAATAAAGGATGACAACTGGGGGTACCCCTATGAGTTGAGAAACCACCAAATAGGAATCGTTTTACCATTGTTGTTGATTAATATTCCCTATTATAAACCATTATTGACCATTATCAACCATTATTCACCATTATTAAGCCTTAGCTATTGAGAAACACCCATCAGCCTTTCGCGGCAGCAACAACTCGGCTCGTGTTTCCTCCGCCGCGACGGTCACAGGATCTCACGCCCAAGAAGTTGATCGAAGACTTGGTGCAGGAGAGCGCTTGCGAAGCCCTGCGCGGGTGAGCGCGTGCCACGCCCTGCGCGACTAGGAGATGCTGTCACTTAAGGCTTCCAAGGAATGGCAAAGATCAGTAGCTGGTGGGAATAATGTTGGTTTCTGATTAGTGTAACCCCCCCTAAAGTAATGAAAATAGATGAAACCAACAGGTAGATACTAATCAAAAACCAACATTACTTGTCAAGATCAAGTGGAAGATCTAACTCGATCAATAACTGGTTGGTGGTCTAGATTTGTGATTTCCAAAATGTTTGGGATGGTTGGTTGTCTCACGAATGTGTTTTGGGATGGGTTTGAACCAGCAACCAAAATACCAAGGGTCAGGAGTTGGTCAAATTAGTTGGTCAAATTAGTTGGTCAGGAGTTGTAACCTGATTTTAGGGAGATGGTAGTGTAAAAAAGCAGATGTGACCAAAGGTCAATGGTTGGTCCATGAACCATTGGCCAAGCATCCACTAGCCATGGGTTAACCATCCACTGAACCATCGTTTTGCGGTGATTGGTCGTATCAATAATTTTGATTGATACATACCGATGATATTGACCAACTCATGATGGAATTGATTCTTAGTTGAAGGGTAAACAGATGATACTGAGAAACCATTGATTGAATGATATCCTTCACCGGGTGAGTGTCAATGACAAACCAATGGTTAGTTGACCAACTACTATTGACCGTTGGTTTTTTGGTGGTTAAATGATATAGGGTTGATAAAGCATTGGCTCACTATGACTTAACATTTTAAAACCAGTATCATTTTTTTCTATGGGTCATCCATTGGTGAAATTCACAACGTGTTTGAATGAATACCTAGCAATATCGTTGTCACGGCTGATAATGGTCAAAACTATTTGTGCGGGAAGTTTTTAGATTATTTTCGGGGGAAGATCAAAGATTTGTGGCCATGGTCAGATGAAGTAATGACGCGAATACTGGCAAGGAGCATGCACGACATTCCAGAGAAACACCCGCAGTAAAACGAAGCAACGCTTGGAATCTGCCCAGCTATGAAACATCCGCGGTATACCGCTAGCTACAGCGTTTTGCCGCAGAAAGAGGACGCAAAGGCCCTTCACGGGGAGCTGTTGGGTTTCTTGCAGTCAACGGTGTCCAAAATGAATTCCCTTCGCCAATGCTTGTGGTAACAGCGGGCGCAAGCTCCTCTCAAGTCATTCAAGTCAGTGCTGGTTACCGATCTCGCGGGAACGAGCTGAGCTGGAACTTGGAAGTGGACTAGCTAGGGAAATGGCGGTTTCTATTGTCAGATCAAGGATAGATGAGAAGACTTTTCAAGATGAAATGGATACGACTCAATCATTTGTGAGTGAGCAGATTTGATTACTGCTTGATCTGGAATACTTTGATCCAACGAGAATACCATCAATCAAACACCCGATTCTATTTGCTAAACTTTTCTAGCGCAGGAAAGAGACGATTGTGCGAACAAGCGAAAAGAATTTGACATGCCTGCCAAATTCCAGCTTCGAAGGCCATCGGATGGTAATCTAAATGCTGTCCAGGCAACAAAAGGACGAAAACTCCGATCAATACTCACAGCTCTTCATCAGTTTGGTCATAGAAGTGATCCGTAGATAACAACCACTTTGACGAAGACAAACCGTATGGGTGACGGATGAGCAGCATACCCATCGACATTGTTCATGGCTCATTTGATTTCGCCTTGGAGGTACCCCTGGGGAGTGTCGTCCTCACTCCTTGCTATAGTCCAGCCACGAGCGTTTAGCAACTAGTTGATGAGTGTCTTATGGGAAGGCCCAAGGGATGAAAAAAATGATTTCAATTTTGCTTCACATCTTCAGATGGCTTTGAGAAGAATAGAAGATATACTCTCAATTGTGATAATTGAACATGTTCGACCACCTCCAATCCCAAACGAAGCAGCCCCCCAAAAGAAGATGAAGATGCTCAATTAAAGAAGATACGTCAATAATTAAGGAAAATCAGGCCGGTCAAGTTCAAAGACACACCTCATAATTTCAACTTATTTTGTCCTCCTATATTTCAGATCGGCAGATAGAAACCCTATCAATGGGCGAGCCTCCATTCCTTTGAAACATAGCTGGACGTCCTGCAGAGCCTTTAAAAAAAGGAACCGATGAATCCATGCCAACTGAATCCAACCCACAGGCTGAAAAACTATCAACGGCAATCCTCGCGACCAACAGGGGACTTCATTTCAGCTTCCAACTGCTGGTCTTCTGGTTATTTCAGACCTCCCAAAATCATCCTTTGTATTAATAATTTGTAGTAATCAACCAAGCAGAACTTCGGGGAAACCCCATATAAACAAACCAACCAGCTGTCTTCCAACTACTTTTTCTGCTGATCTAACGACCAAACACCGCGGCGCTAGGACCAAGTGAAGCTGGACCTCAGAGATAAGCAACTGCTGGTGGAACAACTGGTACGCCCAGCGGGGGGCCAGGGAGCGGCGTGATCACGGGCTCAGGTGTCACATCTGGGGGGATCCGTAATGAAGAATGAATTGAAGTGACTCATCAGGCTTCAGAGCGGTTAATCATGGCTAATTAGACTGTTTAGAACTGCTCCAAGAGTTGTTAATGATCGCGGTTCAAAATGAACGCCACATTTGACGGTGTGTCACATTGATTCATGCTGATTCTCGTTGGCTGGCAATGGAGAATGCTTGGTCAGAAGATTGCTGCTGATGGGTAGTAGCGGCTGGTTCCCGGTGAGCCGTTTCGTGGCGAACACCCAGAATCTTGAAGATCACAAGGTGAGAATCCCCCCTCAGTACGATGATGTTTTGGCCGTGGGAATGCAGCATTTTCTAGTCCAGGCATTTATGTCCATTAAGTTTGTCCACAAATGGCCCATCCCGCCTGTGCCCAACCCTCCATCTATTCCCACAACACCCATCAACCCTTTCTAAAGGCGGAAACTGACCCTTACCTTGTTCGGCAGGGAATACACGGTGCCGCACGGTGCCTGGGCCAGTGGGTTAAGGATAGATGGCAAGGGTGTTGAACCACATCTGCCTAGAACTTGAGCCTAGGCCAAGGCCGCCCGCCGTTTGCCACCAAGACTTCACTTGCTTCTACCGAGCCATTTCCTTTCAAGGAGTTTGACTTGAGCTCTTGAGCTGATCAGCAAAAATCGGGTCAGCCATGCTCAACAATGTTCATTTCCATCTCTGCTTAGCACTATGAATCAATTTGACAGTCCCATGTTTTTTGGGGGCTGCAACCACTTGAACACTTGCCAATCCAACAAATCCACATAACCACTAGCTTGCCATACCATGGCCATGTACACCTCGGCAGTACCGGTTGGCCAACACCGTGGCATACCAGTTGCCCTACCGTGCACTGCTGCCTGGCAACAGGTCATCAGCGATAGTGGCAGGGGGGGCAAGCAGAGACGTCCATTGCAGTCATGCCACGCACTGATCGGCTTGGTCGCTGCCTTGAGAAATTGTTCTCGTAGAAAGCCTCGGGTTTGTTCCAAGGCTTCGGGGAGGACAGAGTTGTTGGTGGATGGGGACACTCACAGCATAGAGGATATCATTTCTGCCATCAAATGCTTGGAAGCGAATGGTGGACAGAGAGTTCGCACAACGCTTTTTGCTGAGCCAGAAAGAGGCCAAAACAAGAAGTGGGGAGGCTTCATGAGAGATCATGGAATTTCATTTCGACCTGTCCATCGCCGTACAAGCAAGCTTGGCAGCGAGCCAAATGACAAAGCTATCATCAAAACTATGCGGAATTTATCCAAGTCGCGAAAGGTTCGCATAGCAATCCTGACTCAAGACCTTGGCTTCGTTGAGGTACTTCTCGATCTCAAAGCACAAGGCACCAAGGTTAGAGTGCTGCTTATGGAAAATAAGATGTCAGCAATATCCGGGTATGAAAGGCAAGGCGGCATAGAAGTCCTGAGGGTGACTCTTCCAGAGAAACGCCCTCTCACCAAAGTGAGGGCAATCCTCCATGAAGATGGGACTGGCTCCGTCAAATTTGCAGATCCATACAAACCAGTCTCACCTGACATCTACATCCCAGCACAGGACAGAGTGGCGAAAGTTTTGCAAGATTTGGGGTATGGAGATGCAAAGGAAGGCTATTTAAGCCAAAAATGTGCCAAGTTTTGGTTTACAAACTGTTTGGGTTCACTGGAAGTCTTTCCATATCAACCTTCAGTTATGGAAGTACATCGTGTTTTGACGCAGAATTCCACTGCAGGGAAAACATGGAAAAGCTATTCAAGAGATTTGGCTTTTATTTTGCCGGTCTCTGCAAGCGGTGGATTCAAAGCAAAAACCCATGGCAAAAAATTTGGCAACGGAGCTGCGCGTGCCGTGTTCAGGGCGGGTGGCCCTTTCATGCTGAAGGACTCTTCAGATCTAGTGGCCCGTGCCCTGCGGAGGCTTGGTTTCTTGGATGATGATTTCAATGCGGACCTTGCTGAGGCCATGCTGGTGTTCGTAAATTCAAGCGATAACAAGAAGAGCCTGCGCAAAATGGATTTGCTTCCTAGTCACAGAGAGAACCTTGCAGGGGTTGAGAGAAGGTTGCGAATGGCTTTTGTTTCGCACGCTAGACCGGGAACATGGCAGATCAAAAACAAGTCGCCCACAGCAGAACAAGCAGCTCTTGTGATCTTGCGGAAAGCAGGACTCATCACACCAGACAACGAATATTCGAAGGAGGAGTTCTTTGAGGCTATGAAGTTGTATGCAAAGCAGAAGCGGCTACCTATTATGAGAACCTTCAACGGCTTGGCATGGAGAATTTTTCTTCACCATGATACAGATCCAACTCGAAGGAAAAGCATTGTCGATTTCAAAGGATGATACGGAGCTCTATTGTCGTTCAAATTCATGAGGTTGATCGCCCCACATGCTTGCTTTGTACTGTCTTGGCATGCCTGTATTTGCTTGAAGTGTTCCATAGTCCCAGTGAGGTAAGATTGGAGGTTTCCAAGGGTTGCCTAATCAACGCATAGAAGGAATGTCATGCTGCAATACGAGTTGCAATCAATGTCAGTAGACAAGCGGTCAAAAGGTGCCCAGCAACCAGAGTGGAAAAAGGCACCGCCTCGGCATTTTGCACACTATGGGCGCATTGGCACTCTTGCGTGGTTGCCGGTTGTCAGTCGAGAGGGGCATTACCGATTGGCAGTTGAAAAGGCTGCGTCAGAACGAGATGATTATGACATGGATGCCACTTGGACGAGGAAATGGTCTGAATAGGATTTTGCACTTTGTGGAACACCCCGCAAACAAGGGTGCTTGAGTGTTACCAGCTACTTACCAGAAGCAGTTCGAAGCAACCCAAAGTGGCTCTGAATTCCAGGATTTTCCACAGCGTTTGAATCCAAGCGCGAGCAATTCTCAGAAGGCCATAAAACACGATAGTATTCCGACATTTTCCATTTGGAACCTCAACACTGTGGTTGTCCCTGCCATAGATGATTTGTTTCTAGTTCAAACAGTTTTGAGTAAAACCCGAAATGATGAACAAACCTGTAATCCTGTATGTATGTGTTTGCGAAATCCAGCAAAGATAGGTGTTTCATCCAGACATTGTGGACTAAAACCACTAAACATCATTTGTGGCTGAACTGTGTCGAAATCGCAACCCACGTTGGCAGGTGGAATGCCTCATCGACCAAGTGAAGCGCTATGAGAAGGACAATGGGGCCTGGATCATCGGTAGAACATGAGGACTCAGACATCCCAGCAGATCGCAATGAGTTTCAGATGCAGTCAGATCAGATGTACATTGTTTAATAAATCCATTCTTAGATCAAACAAGACTGTGGCTGTTGGATATCACGACCCGTGCCATGGATTACTATATACCCGTCAGTTGCTAGGTGTTGTTTTCTGCATCCATCCGAGTATATCTACCAGTTTCCCCTGTTTTGTTCACCAATTTACCTAACATACTTGGTCAAGTGCCTATTATGGTAGAAAATGTGGTGAATTCCCAAGTGATTTGTGAGCTATTCGTGGCCATAGTGAGTCATATCGCGAATACTTTTGGCTATACCCAATAGTGGTGAATTCCCATTATTGACGGTTAGTCACAATCTACTGATTTATTAGCTGCATTAGACAATATTATGCCCATGATGCGTGACTGACTATCCATGATATGATTGGTTCTATTGGTTGGTCAACAGTGGCTAATGATGTATATTATTGGTAGCACATGATGCCTCATGCTGATCAGTGATGAATCATGGTGATTATACCAATCATTACACCATTTTGCTTTATTTGTTTTTGTGTTTAGTCAAAGTCATCATCACTCACCATGAAAATAATGATAGTTGAATACCAAACAGCACTCAAGATTCATCATCTCACCAATCATCTCACCAATCATCTCCTTGGTTTCTGCTCATATGGGTGTTTCTCAAAATAGGGGTACCCCCAAATCATCCATTCCTAGTCATTTATGATGGTAAACCAGCCATTTTTTGGGGTCCCCAATTTCGAGAAACCACCAACTATCAATCGGTTGCTTAAGAAGTGGCTGTGGGTCAAAACCCTTAGTCCCCCTGGTTCCCCTATCATTAACAAATGTTGGTTATTATCCCCCACTATTTGGTCATCACCCGATGAAGTCATCCAACCGCGCTGCTCGAGGAGCTGGGTGCGGAGCAGCGCGCCAACCGTGCCTTGAAGATGTCCTTGGAGGTGACAAGCGCGCTGCTGTGGATAAGCAGCACGTGATGGGGTGATGGTCATCTCGTGGTTAGCAATGGTTGATGGATCATGATAGTTAACTCATGGTTGTATAATGGTTGTATAATGGTTGTATAATGTTGGTTCATGATGGTTGATGATGGTTAATCAACGGTTGATGATGGTTAATCAATGGTTCATGATGGTTAATGATGGATGATTACTCTTCTGGGTAACGATTCGACCATGCAAAGTGGAGGGTAGTAGTAATTTAAGCATGGTTAGTGAAGTTAATGATGTTCGTCTAACTTCACACTGCTCAAGAGACAGTTTTTTGCTGAAAGATAGATCCAAAACATGTCAGTTGTCACGATCTGTTGGTGCTTTTGATGGCACTCTCGCGTGGACACCCCAACAGCAAATTGCATCAGGCTGGTGCCCAATTTGATGTCCATTTATTTGACCA
The DNA here is from genome assembly GCA_009767595.1 of Symbiodinium kawagutii. Taxonomy (NCBI): domain Eukaryota; class Dinophyceae; order Suessiales; family Symbiodiniaceae; genus Symbiodinium; species Symbiodinium kawagutii. The sequence goes on from VSDK01005992.1 coordinate 355,247, forward strand.
TCATTCCATACATGTTCGGCGATCAGCAAACCATGATTCACCGATATTGATTCAGCATCATGTACTCATATGCCACTATTAAGCATGGTTGAACAATAATTTCAATCATAAACCGACCCTTGATTTGCCCGTTGCTGAACTCATCATGAACGCATCAACAGCCACCATTTTGAGAATCATTTGACCATCAACGAACTATCATTGGCCATTACATAGGCACCATTAATCACTATTCACAATTGACCATCAACTATTGATTAGCCAGTATTAATGATGATCAATCATCCCCAACCACAATGGACGATTCTCAACATTTGTCAGCCAATAAGGTTCCATGATGAAACACTACTAACCATGGCCAAGCATGTTTTTTTCTCGGCACCACTACTCATTATCGGTGTGCATTGACGTGCTTTTTACGCGTCCCCTGATGTTCCATCATTGACAACTCTTAATTTTTAATCCATGATCGACCCCTTGTTTGACCAGCCAGCATTGATCTTTCACGGCCAGAGTGGCCGTCATTGTTGATTATTACGAGCCTCCTTTTCAGTCATCATGGTTAGCCATCATCCCGCAAATCTAACCCCATTTTTGGAACCATCAACAAGTGAACCATGAGATGGTCAGCTCATTGATTCAACTAAAGTGATCCAGTGAATCATAGGACCACTACACTTGATGATATTTTGACCATCAATAGTAGTTAAGGTTGTTTAATTGACCATGATTTAATCAGCTGGCTGATGGTCTAAAAACTAATTAACTTCCTACTAACCCATCATAAACCATATAAATCCTTAACCACCTCCACTTAGTTGGCCATGATTCAACCATATCATGCGCCACTGCGAAAAAACCAGCTGACCGGTGCCACCAGGTGGAGCAACGCAAAGCCTTGATGTATCACCAGCGCCTCAGCGAACTGGTCCGGCACTGAGGGGCCATGGATGGTGAATCAGCTGTTTGAATATGTTCGTTTTTCGGTAAATTTATATCAAACTAGGGTATTATATTTTAGGGAGGTTGATTTATGGTCGCTCATTTGATTTACATGAGTTGATAGGGGATTGTAATGACCAAGAGGGGATGCTAACCAACAGTAACATCAATATGGTGGTTTCTCAAGCCATAGAGGTACTCCCAAGTTATGGTTGGTTTCCTACTATAAGAGGTAGCCTTATGACTTGAGAAGCACCCATATGGTGAATCAATGGTACAAAAGTGGTGAGTGGCTCATTTATGATATTTATGCTTCAGAAATGGTTAGTTGCTGGTTAGTTAATGGTTCATAAATGGTTCATAAATTGTCGCGGTAAATGGATGGTTAAATGATGGCTGCCTGGTGGTTGACCAGTGGTAGATTGATGGCATATGAATAATTAAATGATGGTTCCCACGATTCTGATTCGCAGTGGGTGAAGGGAGGACCCACTCAATGCCACTGGCTGCGACCAAGCCATCCTTAGATGATGGTCAATGATCTTCCTAGGAAGCTGCTCATGCTGATTAGTTGTAGAGAATAGTAGTCATTGATCGTGGCGAGTGATAGTCACTGACCACGATCGATGGGTGATCGTGGATGATCACTACTAGTTAAGTGGGTTGAACATAGGTCATGAGTAGGGGAAAATGGGTGCGATTTGTTCATGAGGCTTCATGGTGGTTGGGAAACGTAAATAATATACTGAGCATCGCTCGTTGAAAGCATTTCGACCCAATCATGGTTGATGATGCACTGAATGATGGTTCATCGTGCCTTCTGGTTGGTGATAATGGACCAGTTGGTGACAGCTATGATAAGGATTGCAGCTATGATCAGAGTGCAACTACCATTGTGATTGGAACCATGATCACGAGAACTCAGATAATGGCCCATGAAACAGTATAAGATTGTTTTAGTTGTGACAAACGATCCGTTTTAGTTGTCCAGAACTTGGCGCCCTGGTTTTGATGATTACTGCTATATCGATGATAGTGATGATGCTTTGTAATGACTAATTGCTGTTCACCAAAAAAGCATCTCTTAGCTAAGTATCATTCATCAATATCATTGCCCATGAAAATCATCGACATGTGTTTCATGGCAATGTCATTGCTCCTTGTCATGAATTACATAAATCCCTTAATCACAATGATTACCATGGTAATTGGTAACAATGAGATATGATAATTATATTTATATTGGCAAATATCTTTAATCCCTTGTTTCATGGTTCTCCCGACACACATCCATTCACCGAGGCATCTCAGCAGCTTCCGTTCCAGGCACCGTGGAAGGTCTTGTTGTTATGTTGCAGTCCTCGTGATTGACAAGGGTTACCCTCTAGTAGATGCAGGTAAGGGAAAATCATCCATTTATGTATGATTTCCCAGGATTTCCCTGTAAGATATGGTGATTATCCAGTGCCCTTTATCTACCAGAGCGGAAGAAGGATAGATAAGGAACTACAAGCAACAGCAACAAAACAACAAGAGTAGTATTATTGTTTTCTGATTTGTTAGTGGCTCATATCATGATTAATCATCAAAAATCATGGCTCATTATTCACCCAGTGGAATGTTCCTCCATTGCTCGTTATTTCTAGCCACATGATTATCAGCAGTAGCAAGGCGCTCCATGTTAGATTGCCGCAATCCCCAACAGCTGCACAGGATCTGGCAGCGAGAGCGGAGGATCACACCTTGGAACCAGAATTGTGAGGCGGGCGGATGGAAAATGCCTGGGCATTTTGGTGGTTGAAAGTCCGACAGGGATGCTTATAAGTTATATCATCACCATAGATAAGCTGCTGGTGACCATCAAAAGAATTATAGATCTATGGTTAATGTCCCACAAAATTTAGCTGCTGTATTGACCATGGATTGTTAATAAACGTATTGTCTACAATAGTCTTTATGGTGAAATCAATGGTCAAAGAATGGTTGATGAAAACGACTGAAAACAACAAACTGGTTGCCATCACAAGGGTATGGCCAAAGCTGCTGAGAATGTTTCGAGATGGGTGATGAGTTGTGAATCTGTGTTTATCAGTGCTTTTCAGTGCTATTAACCATTCGCAAAAGTTCAGCATGATGGTTCCTTGCTAGAGTAACCCGTTGCTGGAAAATCATCAGTGCATTCATGCATGGCCAGGATCCCGAACAAGGCCTGGCATTTGGCAGCGAGTTCACATACCACCTGGGACATTCAACAAAAAGGATCACCAACCCAAAAGAGGTTGAGAATAACCAGAGTTAACCAGAGAATACGAATTGTTAATCACCAACCCTGGAATCCAGGGCTTAACCAGAGAATACGAATCAGCACTAGGGAGAGACATTGAGATAATCAGGAAACATACGGGCATAGCTCAACAATTAGAGGAACAGGAGGCCAGCAGCGATATGTTTATCAACAGCAACAGGGATGCAGCCGAAAACAGTAGTTGCATGTCAGGCAACGAACTACTGGCTGGTGCTCAATGATTCATGGATCATCGGTAGAGTCTGACTCAGCCTTCAGCTGTCAGTAATACGCAACAAGTTTACGATGAATACCTGATAAACCTACACCAAGTTTACCATGATTCGCAAATGGAAGAACCAGCACCTGGTGATCTATACCGATACCCACATGAATACTAGCATATGACTAGTTTATCCTAATGATCTATACCTTCATGACTAGTTTACGAACAGCTGCATCTCCCACGGGCGTTTGCAAGTGCTTCAACCGGGTCAAGGTGCTGATGAGCTGGTTTGAAACGGCTGCGCCAGTGTTCAATGACGACTTGTAGATTATCATGTCGGGCAATTTACAAGGTAGTTGTTTAGAAAACAAGTATTTACAACCAATAAGGTAGATGACTAGATAGAATTGACCTGTCACTTGTGAGAAGTAAGAGCTAGTTATCCACATTATCGTGGTCTACAATGAGTATAACCAAGCTGCATGCGGTTTTTGGGGCGAGGTTGTTGCTGGCAATTGTCCATCGTCCACCCTGGAGGACTTTCGAACACTGGGGTTACCGCAACTAGGCCAAGGGTTCTGCTCGTTCACCGTTCCATGTTGTCCCCCTGAATTGACATCTTATCAATTCTTATGAAACATAAATCACCCAGTTTTGAACATTCGATGATTAATCATCTATCTTATGACTGTATGATGATGAACCACTGTTTACCAAGTCATGAACATTTAGCAACCAACGTATTTACCGGATAAACCCAACTGTTTCTGCTGCTTGATTAACTCCAGCTTCACCGGCGCCAGCTGCAGGCCTGTGGTGGGGTAAATTCACAGCGGAATGAATTGAGTTTCACAAAGCTATGACTTTGGCATCCAAAACCGCAGGTAGTTTGGGCAGTGATATGCCATGCATATACCATGTGCAATAGACAATACATAAAACATGGATTGATTCCCATTGGTTTATATAAAGAATATATTCTAGAGACCAACAATCGCCTTAACTGACAGATTCTATAATTTGAGTGGCCCATTGCATTGGTCTACAGCCAACACTTCGCTGACATTGTTAGCACTATTGAAATCATAGTTAAAGCATCTATTGATCATTACTGTAATAATTAGTATATAATGCTCAAGACATTGTAGAGTATCTGCCATCAATAGTCAAATGTATACCATCAAGAACCAACTGCAAAGCAGCGGCAAGTTTGTCAAGCAACTTTGCCAAGGCAGAAAAAGGCATAGCGAAACAATAGCAATGGCCCAGTGCGACAGCTGGTGAACCCCCAGACAGTGAACAGCAAACCAACAGTTCTAAGTGGCGTCAACTCTGATGAAGAATGATGAAGTTTTGGCTGATTGATGTTGCTTGCTTCTGCAACTACACTCATGGTAGATCCCCAGAAATAAGCCCCTACATTTCACGTAGATCACCAGCTTTTTATGGGAAACCAAGGGTGGCTGGATATGGATCTCCCACTAACCCAATCCAGACGTGAGTTTCGGTGTGGTTCTGGATGCAGCTTAGTGGCGATCCAGCCGCTGGGCGCTTCACCGCGTGGGGATTGGATCTGCCATAGGAGTTTTCTCTGCATCACAAGGCATGCAGATGCCACGGAGATTCGTGAGCGGCGTGGAGTAGATCCATGGTGCATCCAACTGGCTATTAACCAACCAACTAATTGGGAATAATGACCAACAATAATAGGGAAAACAATGGTTAATGATGGGGGAAGGAGGGGTACGGGGTTTTGACCCACTGCCAACTGACTTAGCTGCTTGTACGGATCACTTAGCTGGTTACTATTGGTTGATTAGCTGCTTGTAATGATTGCTAATGGCTCCATGATGCAACACAGCTCTTGGATGACAGAGACTTGTGGATACCAAGAACTATGTAACTCCGTGTTATCATACTTTAACTAACCCCTGTGCTATGAACTTACACTAACCTTGACAAGTTGAACAAGCATGGTGTAAATAAGCAACCGACCTCAACTGGTATATTAACCAACAACTGTGCTTGAGATTAATCAACCAACCAATCTTGTAAAGAAGCGTGATTGAACTCACCAACAACCACCAACCAACCTTTAGATTAAGCAACCATGGTGTACGATTAACTGTCCAACTAAAACCTGTGCAGTCCCTTTACCATTCACTGGCGGGGCCCGGAGAACCAGCTGTGGAGCCAATCCGCTCTTTGATGGTTCCCAGCACAAAAACAAGGGGTGGTTGATCAGCCGAGTTGGTGATAGGATAAAGGGAACCCGCAAAGCTATGGTTGATAGTGGTTAACAATGGGTATTAACAAGGGGACTATAACTTATAAATATAGTGCTTCAAGCAATCATAGGGCTAATCAATCTAAGGCTTAACCATCATCAATGATTAATGTTCATCGACTGTCAGGTTTCAATTATTAGAAAGGATGATATCCGGTATTATCCAACTAAGGTTGGTATTCCTTGGGTGTCATCAACTAATCAGCCATCATCACTCCTGACCTGGCGGATCACCCAAGTCAACCATGAACAACCACCGCTGCTTCCGCAATCATTACCCTCACCGTTGAACCAGCTGTATCTCCTCCATTAAGCATGATCAACCATCATGATCGCTCAGTGACCATTGCTAGCTTACCCTCACCAACCATATCCTCAAGAGGCATAGCCACTTACCCAGCTTAACCATCAGTTGTTAACCATCAACTATTAACCATCAACCACTTAAGTGTCCTCAAGCAGCTTAACCATCAACCATCATCCATAGTGAACCTCTTGGCATAGCCACTTACCCAGCTTAATCATCAATGGTGAATAACCATCAGTTGTTAACCATCCACCACTTAACTGCCCTCAACCTGCTTAAGCATCAACATGCATCAACCATCCCCCTTTGCACAGCCACAACGGACAACCGCTGCGTCTCGCTCCGGATGCCGTGTTCAGGGGGCCAGACCCGTGTCCTTGGATACGTCTGGCGCGATCGCAACGCTTCAGAAAGCAGCGGTTCGTCGGGTGGTGGCCGGTTGGTTGCCCCATCTGTTGAAAGGAAGGGGTTGGTTGGGATAGTTGGTTGGTTGGTTGGTTGGTTGGTTGATTGATTGATTGATTGATTGGTTGGTTGATTGATTGATATTTGTCATAGTTTGGTATGATGCATTGTCTTTTTTAAAATGGTTGATGTTTGAGAATGATGCTTCAGAATCATGGTTGGTAAGCATTGGGCTGGTTGGTTCATGAAGCCGGGTTGATGATTAGGCTGGTTGATAAGACACCAAGAAAGATTGATACGCTCGGTGTTGAAGGGTTGTTTAGGCCGCCAAGAAGGGTATGATGCTTGAGAACGATGGTTGATGAGCATGCCTTATCATGCCTAATCGGAGGTTTTCTGAATCGTTGGTAGATGGCCAGAGGAGGATCAGCAACTTGTGGGGGAGTAAGCATGTGTCATGATGACCCTATTTGCTTGGTGGTTTCGTTTGCAATCTGCGGCTACATGGTCTTCAGGATTGTTCCTTGCGAATCAAGATTCTTCGCCAACCAGAATTCCCAGAGTGACAAAACATTATCAATGTTTAAACAAAAAGTCTGCTATCAACCCGCATTGGCCATTGTGAAGCATCACAAGTGGTGGTACTGTAGTCACCATTAAACTTTCATGATCACTTAACCTGATCATGGTGAACATCGCCACGGACTCACAGCTGAAGAATCATTGACAGACGTGGAATGTGGGTATATGCGTCATATGATGATACATATACCCATGTGGTTTGTTAACCAGCTAGTATATGCCCAGCTCACTGGGGTTGCATGAGGTTTTTTTCTTTTTAGCTGGTTATGAACTAGATAAGATTCTGTAAGTATTGTGATACATCATCACGCAACTAGCTGGTTAACTTAAGACAAGCTTACCATACATCAACGAGTTAAGAATGAAAAATCATAGACTAATTGACGTGGGTTGGTTTATCCGTCATCATTGACCAACGCATGATCAAATCAAACAGCTGGTTTATCGTTCAAACCATGTACATAGTCACGGACTGCCGGTTGTAACCATGATTCAAAGAGTAATTACAAACCACTATTGACTATCTTATCCCATTATGACTTGCCGTACTACTCACGAGTATTGTCACCTACTATATACTCCTTCTTGTCCGCGTACCAGCCACTATCAACCATTCATCGGTGATCATGATTACCCTGTAGCTGATTGATTATCGTTGTGAATCATCTAACGAAGTATCTTCAGAAAACACCTCTATTATCATCATGACGTGGTAGTGATTGCGAAGCATCAAATGTTATAATGACTACATATTTTGATTGCTCATCTTGATAAACCATATTGATTGCCATGTAAACATCCAGCCTACTACAAACCATTCATTCAACGTGCAATATTTGTGCATTATCCATTTCTACTACTGGTGCAATGGCTAGTAATAGAGTGTTCATGATTGATTAGTCAATGGTCCACATTAGAATATGATCCTTACTACCATTGAACCGTCCCATCGTTCATTAAAGATTGATTGATATGATCTATAACTAATGTTGGCCATTTATGCCATTCATTAAACATTCCATATGCATTCATTCTCCAGGCGATTGATGGATATGGTTCAAAACCTCGTACCCCTGTTTCCCCCGTCATTAACCATTGATTTTCCTATGATTGTTGGTTATTACCACTCGCTATTGATGGTTAAAGCCTTGACCCGCCATAGCCAGATTGCCCATCAACCATACCAAACATCCGATCATCGTGCTGATCCACTGCCATCTTGGCTCACTCAGCCCCACTGCTGCGGCTGCGAAGGCTGGGGCCTGGGCATTGTGGGATGGTGACATGGGGGCTTGACTGGGACCCAGCGATGATGTAGGTATCCACGTTGATTCATGGTGAATGAGTTGATTACTGATATTCCATGTTATCATCTAGCTCATTGAGCATTTATAGCAATAAACCAGCCATTGTGAGGGTACCCCTATTTTGAGAAACCACCAATTAATGACAGTGAATGAGTTGGCGACGGTTGACGTTGATTTGTATTGCTTCACGTTGATGAATGATACTTTCTGTAAAGGTTCTGTTTCGCTGGATCCAGTGGAAAGTCTACAAATGGTGCTCCTTTTCGGCTTGCCCCAACCCGGTGGTTGCCGGGGGGAAGCTGCTACCAGCTGGTGGTACCCGCAAGAATATCCGTTCATGATTGGTGGAGTTAGTAGATAGGGTGTTTCTCAGCATGGTATGACCAACAGCTGGTCTCTAATAATAGTTAAAAGGGGAACATCGCCGACAATGTTGGAGTGGGATTCGCGGCTTCGGCTGCCGGTCTCACGCCGACGTGGAGCGTGAGGGGAACATCACCGACAATAAGTTGATGGTTACACAACTACTAGTGGATGAACATATGGGCGTTTCTCCAGTCGTACGGAATCCCCAACGTTATGGTCGGTTTTTACTAATGATAGATCTAAAGGATAAAAACTGGGGGACCCCATATGACTTGAGAAACTACCATATGAAGGATATAACAGTGATAAAGTGGATATTAGATATTGATTGTCTATATCAGTACATCCACAAAAGAACTATGCTAGATATCAATCATTAAGCTTCTTTTTGGTGGACCAATGGGTTACCCATGGTACTTGGAGCAACTGCCGTCGAGAGATGCCGCAGTAGAAACGGAGTGTTAGCAGTGGCCAATTCACCACATTTGCAAACTACTCAATGGTGAATTGGTGGTCGATCATGATGGACATCGTCCATCATTGTTAGTGTTCATGATGGTTGGAGAACAGCGATGAGTTTTAATGATCATCTTCATGAACTATTGTCAATGTTCATCATGGTTGACCGCCAATTCACCACGTTAAGCGTAAGTTGTATTGCAAACCACAAATTCACCAAGGCGAATCTTGAAAAAGTCGATCACTGACCATCAAATTTCTGCGCACAAACTGGTTGCCGTCGTGCTACCTTGGAAGCCAACCTTGTCGCTGCACTGCTAAAGGCCATGGTTGACAGGTGGTTAGTCTTGGATCATAGTGAGGAATTCTAGTTGACTGACAAATCTAACAGTCAATACCTAGTCTTTAACCAACAATCATTTTCTAGTCGTTAAACCAACAATTCTAATTGCTTGAACTTCATAGCTCCCGTTCAATAATTATCACAGTTGGAAGATTGGCAGACTACCGTTGAACTGGTGTTTTTATCCTAGTTTTTGCTCACCAAAGACTGCTGTTCATCCATTCGATGATACGCAGTTTGCTCCAAAGAGAACCTGTTACACAGCTGGTGAATCCAGGTGGTAAACAGGTGTGGTTAGACTGCGGTTATGGCTAGACTGCGGACTGCTGGTCAATGCACGCTGCTGTTGGTGTTCTTTTTTCGGTGCTTGGGGTTCAGGTGTGTTGTGCCGTTTGTAAATTCTGTGATGTTTGCGATGTCAAGAGAACTGCTGTATTTGTTGTCTTAGATGATTGGGATGAAGACAGTTGGCTTTGCAAGAGCTAGCACATACTACATTATACATGTGCACGGGAAACTGCGCTGCATGGAACTCCGAATCCCACTCACCAGTCAGCGGGCCTTCGTGATTGTTGGGGACTGCCAGTGAGACGAGTACAGCAGCTGCAGAATCCTGGATTGAAGTGCTCCCTGCAAATGGTGAAATGATTCTATGTCTTGTATGATCCCTCTAATGATAGGCCCATCTTACTAAACCACCACCAGTTTAAGCATAAATAGCTGGTGATATACCATGAAATAGGAATTTGTTCAGGCATGAGCATCAAAAAAAATACTATATGCATCAAACAAAAATATTCATGTTTTTAAAGGTAATCAATACTAAGGAAGGAAGGAAGGAAGGAAGGAAGGAAGGAAGGAAGGAAGGAAGGAGGGAAGGAAGGAAGGAAGGAAAGAAGGAAGGAAGGAAGGAAGGAAGGAAGGCAGCAAGGAAACCCTCCCCCAATGCCCCCCTCCCGCTTTTCTTTCGCCAAATTACAGCTTGCGCATCTCAAACACGCTACTCCACATATTTAAGACGCTGCGCCCATCTCTCTACGTCTTTGCTTGCTCATGGGGGGCTGCGCTTATATCATCTTGGTGACTGGTGTTCTACATATACACGTTTCATTTCTTTCAAGCTCAAAGACTACACAGGAGCATAGGTAGGCGTTGTCATTCTGCTTTGGGCAGAGGCGTTGCGTCCTCCCCCCAATCCCCCCCTCCCGCTTGTTTTTGTCCACATCACAGGATGATAAGGCCCGCTGGCTATGCTCGCATTCTGTGACTGTTTCTTGGGGAATGTTTTTTTGGGATCCTGATATTTTTTTGATCCTTGGGGAATAATGTTTGATCCTGATCATGATTCTTTTTGATGACGCACCCCTCTGTTCGTATGGATCTCCCATTGCAAATGTTCGTAGGCTCTGCCAATTTGTCTTCAGCATCTTGGCACACTGAATGGACTGTGACCAGATCAAGAGAGATCATGTGAGTATGACGAGGTACTACCAGATGGGTACTAAAGTGGTAGGTTTTGAAATCGTTTGGAAGTATCCCGTGTGGATAAACGGGTCAGCATGCACTTTTCGATCCCTCATGGGGGGGAGGGTTGGGGTTGACCAGCAGTGTGTTTTTTCTTGTTCTCACAACACTTGTTTCTGATGCATGTGTTTCTGCGACGTTTGGTTCAAAGGTCCCACAACGCTGGTTCCACTGATCCTGCGAATCACCATGTTTCATTTTGTTTCAGCATTCTCTGGGGAAGTACTTGCCACTTTGAACAGTGAAGAAGTGAATGGCAAATCGACAAAATCCTTGAAAACATCTTTGTTCTCCATGACTGGCATTTCAAGGTTTCGACAGAGGTTACTCCTTGAAGGTGGAAGTGAAATTGCAGCTGAGGAACAGCTGTCCTTGACTCCTCAAAACGTACAGATTGTTTTGTTGCAGTTCCAGGCACCTGATGCTGTGCGAGAGGGGAGACTGATTGAAGCTTGCATGAACAGTTATGTTCAATCGCTAGAAGCATGTCTTGAATGGCCGCAGGACCCGAATGGGCCTTTCGAGCTTTCAGATGAACATCAGGGTTGGTGTCCTATCCACGTTGTAGCTCTACAAGGCAGCCTGCCATGTTTGCATTTGCTGTTGGAAGCTGGTGCTTGCAAAGATTCCACGGCCGTGGCACCACGTGCTGGTGAAACCCCTTTGTTTCTAGCAGCTTTGAATGGCCATTTGCAAGTGGTTTGCTTCTTGGTTGAAGCTGGCGCTGCCACTGAGAAAGCCTTGAATGACGGGGCTACACCCCTGTTTCCAGCAGCTTCGAATGGCCACTTGCAAGTGGTTCGCTTCTTGGTTGAAGCTGGCGCTGACATGGACAAGGCGTTGAATGACGGGGCGACACCTCTGTTGGTAGCAGCTGAAAATAGCCATGTGGAAGTGGTTCGCTTCCTGGCTCAAGCTGGTGCTGACATGAACAAGGCAGCAAATGACGGAGCTACACCTCTGTTTGTAGCAGCTTTTAATGGCCACCTGGAAGTGGTTTGCTGGTTGGTTGAAGCTGGGGCTGACATGAACAAGGCCAATGACAATGGTGCAACAGCTTTGTTTGCAGCAGCTCAGAACGGCCGAATTGACATAGTTCGCTTCTTGGTTGCAGCTGGTGCTGACATGAACAAGGCGATGAATGACGGGGCTACACCTTTGTCTGCAGCAGCTTTTGATGGTCACCTGGAAGTGGTTGGCTTGTTGGTCGAAGCTGGTGCTGACATAGACAAGGCGTTGAATGACGGGGCTACACCTCTGTTTCGAGCAGCTCAGAAAGGCCATATGCAAATGGTTCGCTTCTTGGTTGAAGCTAATGCTGACATAGACAAGGCGTTGAATGCCGGGGCTACACCTCTGTTTCTAGCAGCTCACAATGGCCACGTTGAGCTTGTTGGTTTCTTGATTGAAGCCGGTGCTGATGTGAACACTGCAACGAACAGCGGTGCAACACCTCTTCTTGTAGCAGCTCAAAATGGCCACGGCCAGATAGTTCATTCCTTGGTTGAAGCGGGTGCAGATATGAACAAGACCGCACACCGGGGTGAAATTCCTCTTCTTGTAGCAGCTCAGAACGGCCACATTCAGATTGTCGGTTTCTTGATTGAAGCTGGTGCTGATGTGAACAAGGCAAGAATGGATGCTGTAGGACCTGTGTTTCCAGCCGCTCTGAAACGCCTCATTGAGTTTGTTCGCGTA
>VSDK01005992.1:367986-410265 GCA_009767595.1 Symbiodinium kawagutii
TGAACCGCCTCATTGAGTTTGTTCGCGTATTGGAAGGCCGAGAGTGACAGGCCAATGTCGCCACGTCGCGATGCAGGAACTCTTCCCTGTTGTCTCGCCGAAAAGTCGCAGATGTGTTGCAAAATCTTTGCAGATATGATTATGCGGCAGGTTGGGGATAGAACTGCATGCTTTGGACTTGCTGATGTTACAGTAATGCCAGCTAGTTTTGGGTGGGCTGCAATTATCTTCATAAATATAAATATAGATATAAATATATAGATATAGATGTTTTTCCAGGTGTATTTATTTACTACGCCATCGGGATATCTCAACATATGTTTTTTCAAATCTAGTACACATCAGTTTTAAGAATAAGCTTTCTATACTCTCATGGGTTCATTTGTACATACCTCGCCATTTGATGGACAAATGTCCATTCTTGCAGGTTTCCATCCGCATGACGGTGATGTGACAACCCGTGGTCACACGGATAATGATTGGTCAACCGATCTAAGCGGTGGATTCTTCGTTGTTTTCAGGTGGTTCTCATTGGCGATTTGGGGGTTCTCAAGTCATAGGGGTAGTAACAATAGCTGCAAACAATTGGGAACCATTGGCTATTGTGGTATATTGTCATAAATCATGTTTTCTTACTAACTACAATAACATTTTTTCTCAAGTCACAGGGGCAATAGTGCTTAACAATGGCTATTTACAATGGTTGTCAACAATAGCTCCAGTATTGTAATCTACTTGCATGGGGGTTTCTCAAACTAGTGGGAACCTCAAATCATCCAATGGTTTTTTTTGCAATACATTATCCATATTGTCTTATTTGGGGGGGTGCTCAAAATAGGGGTACCACAAAACTGATCGGAATATCACCACAAACGATTACTATTGGATGATGAAAAGATGCCCCCAGCTCTCAACAAACCACAATTTGTTTCTAAGCGTCTAGCGGTCCACATTCGCTCCTAACCAACCAACCAACCAGGGGTGGTCATCAACTGAGCTGGTACTCATTCACTGTTCTTAACCATCAGCTGCTGAATAATCAACCATAAAATGGCAGAACACAATGATTGAGAACCATCATTTGACCACGATAATTATGGTTGAAATAATGCAAAATAATGAAGGTAAATAATGAAGGTTAACAATGGAGGTTGATAATGAAGGTTTAAAATGATGGTTACTAATGATGGTCAATAATGAAGTTTAATAATGATGGTTCATAACAATGCTTCATGATGATGGTTGAGAATAATGGTTCATGATGATGGTGAATGATAATACTTAATCATTTACAAGCTTATTCACCATCCTTCACAATCAATTAACCAGTTCTTTAGTCATCATGAACCACCGCTAACCAATCTATTAACAACAATTAGCCATCAGATAACCATGATTGACCACTAATTAAGAATTCATCAACTACCCTCAACCCGCTACTTAGCTTGGCAATTAACCAGCTTCACCATCCAACCATTCACCAGCTTACCTTAGCTTATTCACCCTCCATCCGCCGCTGTGCCGTCAGACTTCGCTGGGGACTTCCATCATGGACTTTAGCGGCGGTGCCGGCGGTGCCGGCGGTGCCGGGCAGGCGGGAAGTGGATGGTGCGTTGACGATGGCTGGTGATGGCTGGTGATGGTTGACTATGACGACAAAACTGGTTAGTTGCTGGTTAATGCTGGTTAATCATGGTGAATAGATCGATTTAATGATGGTTAATTGCTGGTTCATCAGGCGTATGAATGAATGATTGAGCTAGTTAATGATGGTGAATAGATCATTAAAGATGGCTAATGAGGGTTCATTACACGCAGCGGATAATTCTGATGGAGCCTAATCATCATGGTGTTTAGTAGTGGTTAGTCTATGGTATCTGTGAGCAACCAGCCTCGATAGGGGTAGTTCACGAGTTACGAGTATTTGAAATCAACAACATCTCAAATCAATAGCATCTCAAATCAATAATCAAATCAATTACATCTCAAATCAATTACAGTACATCTCAAATCAATTACATCCCAAATCAATTACATCACAAATCAATTACATCTCAAATACATCTCAAATCAATTACATCTCAAATACATCTCAAATCAACTACATCTCAAATCAATTACATCTCAATTCAATTACATCTCAAATCAACAACATCTCAAATAGATTCCATCTCAGATCAATTACATCTCAAATCAACTACATCACAAATCAACTACATCACAAATCAAATACATCACAAATCAACTAAGTCACAAATCGACTACATCACAAATCAACTACATCTCAACTCAATAACATCACAAATCAACTACATCACCAATCAAATACATCACCAATCAATCCATCGCTTTCCCTAATGGCAGGGCTGTTTCAGGTGATGTTGGTGCGGTGCTGGATCTTGACTTTGTGTGGCACGCGTGCTATTTTCAACATGTTGATGATCTTACAAGTTCGAAACATGGAGGAAGTCTCGCGCGAAATGCGTTTTTGGCGATAAAATTTCTCGCGAAACCACTTGTTTTTTCGTGAAAAACGTGCTGCACTTGATCGCGAAAGTAGCCTTGCCGATCGGACGGGTGCGAGACGGTCTCGGTTTGCATCGGGATTCCTTCGGATTTGCTTCGGATTTAGTTCGGTTTTGGTTCGGGCCTGTTTCCTGTCACTGTTGCCAAAAAATGAACATGCACAAGTTCGCATGTTGACTTTGTGTGGCAGGCGTGGCATTTGGTGCACATGCAGTTGCTCTGGGATCGCTTTCAGCAGGGCTTTTTCAGGTGATGTTGGTGAAGTGTTGGATCGTGACTGTGTGCGTGTAGTACCTTGTAGTACCGTGTAGTACGTTGTAGTGCGTTTTGCTTTGGTGCGTTTTGCTCTGGTTCGTTTTGCCTTGGCGCGTTTTGCTTTGGCACGTGTGTTCTTGATACGTTTGGTGTGGAGTGGTGTAATTCGTTCTGTGGTGTGGTGTGTTTTGGTGTGTGGTGCGGTGTGGTGTGTGTGTTGTGTTGTGTCGTGTCGTGTCGCGTCGAGTTGTGTGGTCTTGTGTTGTTTGGTGTTGTTGTTGGTGTTGGTGTGGTGTGTGGTGGCGTGGTGTGTTGGTGTAGTGTGGTGTGTGGTTTGTGTTGTGGTGCGGTGGGGTGGGGTGACACCCTATAGGCCCAAATGTTTTCACTATAGGCCTTTATAAGCCTGGAAACTTCCGCCCCCGCCTCGTGCGGGTACTACTTGTACTGATGGTTAGATCTTGCTAAGCATATTTAATAAATCAATCATTGTAGCCGAAAAATCTACTTGATCGATAATATTTGATAATGCTTATCAATGAAGGTATATCGTTGCTTCTCACAATAGGGTACCCCCAAATCATCCTGTATGAGCCATACATAGTGATAAACCTATCGGTCTTTGGGTACCCTAATTTTGAGAAACCACCATATAGAGGTTCTTTACATCGTTGATGATTGATGTTGTTTACTATTTGCTGGCTGGTTGACAATGGCTCATATGGGTTGGGAACGACCAACAACCGGTAACCAGTGGTTAGAGGTGGGTTTCGTTGGGTTCTGTTCGTTGTTACCGTCCACGTCACAGCGAAATTCTGGGTTGCTGCCGCTACTGCCCGGGTCGGGTGATCCGCCCAGAGAAGCATCATATATTGAAGGTGAAGTTGAGGGAGGCATGGCTATGAATCATGGGGTGAACATCCCAACAGTTCGAGAGTCGTGACTTGTCTATGTGAGCCAGGAGTACAGGGGGCCTTTGACCTGCAACCATAGTTCAATACCATACAATACCATTCACATCAAACCATATTATACAATGCTCAGTATGAGTTTCACAACTCTTCGCCCCCAAACTGTCATGAATTTGGCAGCTAAATATGGGCTATAGGACAGCATCCACCATGAATCTCTACGCGACGAGGAAATGGATCTGCAGCAGTCCTTGAACGCAGTCGTCCTGCAGTTGCTCCAAAACCAGGCGTGAACCCCTGACCACCTTGGGAGGTGACCCCCACGGTGCAGCAGGAAACATCCGTTGACCGTTGCCAGTCCTCAACAAGTGGCTCTGGCATATAGGGAAATATCTAGCCAACAATGAGGGAATGTCACCAATAAATGAGAAGATCGCTAGCAGTACATACACCAAAGTTTTGTCTTTATGTTGCGAACAATACCAGGGGTTACAGCAACAGTTTGATGTGGAGAACCACCATGTTCAATGGGACACCCGTCCAAAAAAATGTTTTTTATCTCAAACGATTAGCTTGAACCAGTTTGGCAGTCTCGTTTAGCAAAGCAATGGAGAAACTGCCTAGCTTGTGGAGATCCCAACCGTTTGTCACACCATTTGAATCATGATTGGTGGATGTACGTAGTTTGTCATTTAAGATCACTATCATTTACCAGCAAGCATCACTCCAAATATGGACCTGTCATTTGTTTTCTGAAGCTCTTCAAAGCAACTGCACCAGAAATCCCCTGAGATTTCGCACTGCCTAAGAAACAGTTTGTGGTTTGCTTCCCATAGAGGGGCTGTTGAAGCTATGTCAAGCCAGCAGGTAGAGAAGCGGCTCTTCCACTATCATCCAACAAAAATGATTATTCATCACATCACTCGCCATGAGCGATATGATGGTGATGTCAACTCATCAGACTGGTCATGATTGAACATGAACCACGTGTGATTGTTGAACCACTGATCCTTAACCATGAACCACATGTTCAGCCTAGCTATTAAGCCATTGTTTAGCCATTGTTCATAGCGTAGCTAATGGTCACTAGCCACCAGTAGCTTGTGTCGGATCAGCTGCAGTGGAGCAGTTGAAGTGGTGACGATGGTCTGTACTACGGCCCAATAGGGGTGATGATGTTCTGTTAAGGAACCTCGTGCTTCAGATAACAGCATTGAAAGATTGGTTATCCAATACTAGCAGTTGGAGTGGAACATGGTTTGAAATGGATAATGCTCGTATTGATAACCAATAATGCTAGTATTAATAATATTACCATTGGAACATGGTTTGAAATGGCTAGGGATTGATAGGGGGTCCAGACTCACCCATCAATGGCCCGTCGTGGACGGAACGAAGCTCTTGAGGTGCGAAAAACTTGCTTCGACAAGTGTTTTCCTGCCAACAAGTTTCCAGATCGAATGAGCACCGTGGCCTGGGATGTGGTGACGGTGTTGTTGCCGTGTGTTGTGATGATTGTTTCCGGTAGATGTGGGTGATTTTTAGGGGTTATATGTGTATATATATATATATATATATCTACATTATGCCCGAGAAAGAAAGAAAGAAAGAAAGAAAGAAAGAAAAGGCCATATATGTGCCAAGAATCTTGGTTGATTGTTGATTATCTGGTACTATAGGCCAAATTTTGCATGTGAATCATCAAGTGCATCGTAGTTCAGGCAGTTTACCTATTGCCTACTTTGGCTGCGCTAGGCTTCATGATGTTTTTCATCAGCTGCTTGACACTGGAGACAAGGAAAAGCAAGCAGCGGTTAATGGTTGATGCGGGTCAAAGACTGGTCAATATGTTGGTTCATCATGGATGCTGATGTTTTTCCAACTTGATACTCAGCTCAAAGGAGCTACCTTTCAGCAGCAGCAAGTCAAAAGTTATAGAGGAAGCTCCATATTATTTCCTCTGCAATTTTTTACGGTAAGGATTTGTCACGATTCCCTATTATTTGCAACAGAATTGGACGGCAATAGGGGATACTAACCAATCATCATCATCAACCATCTATTGTTACCTCAATATCAAATCTATGGGTTGGGTTATCCGACTTAGTTGGGGTTCACTACCAGGCATGTTTGGAGGGATCCACAGTTTTGGGACCATGAGATTTTTTGAACATGGGCATTTCTGTTCTGGAAACCAATTGCTTGGGCTATAGCGGCTGTGTTTCGCGCACTCGACGTTTCGTCACACCAACAGCCACGGTACAGCGACTCCCAAGGCAAAGTGGACCACATTTGCTTAGTCGGGAACCCAGCCGCAGGGCCAAACTCGATGCAGCGCTGTTGCAGTTGCATCCAACCGGCCGCTGACTGATCCAGTGGCGGATTCGTAGCTGAAGATTTGGTATATAGCTGATCTGGGATCAATGACTAGTTTAACCAGAATAGTTTACATAGTTTAACCATAAGACCCTTTTTTGGGGGGATGGCAAATCGCAAGCGAGTCAAGCTTGAACTAGTGGTTGGTTAATGAATGCCATATGTTTTCATAGTAAGATCACCAGCTATTTAGGCTTCAACTACTGGCGACTTTTTCAGAGCTGGATCCATGATCAATCACACACCTTGTTGTGTACGATTGGAAGTGCAGTAGCTAATCATGATCATCAAACATCATGCGACATTATCCCAGGCTAGGTATCATTTTCATGAACTATGATTATCTTGCAGAGGATTCCTTTCTGCTAGGTGCCCATTTCAATCAGCTGACCGCTGAATCTTGATGATCGATAGCTCGGAGCTTAGGGCTTCGGTTCCATTGGTGGCCAAATCCCACCATGGAAGATCCAGATCTTGACAAACCACCAACCTGGTAGATTAGAATGCTGACAAGACCAGTTGACTATCATGCCACAATTAATCTAATTAGCCTTCTGTTAGCTATCGTTCGCGAGCGTTTTACCTCATCAAACATGAGCGAACATTGTGCGACATGATCAGCCATGTCTTTGCAATCGTTGGTGGTTCTGGTACCATTGATTCTAGAAGTATTGCTTACTTAAATCTATTAGGCAGTATAAGCATTGTTACGTTCACCATCAAAATGGTGCTTGATGCTCTTGCTCCTTGACCAACAGTCAACAAGTCTGGACCATGATTAATCACGAAAAGTATTTACCAATGGAGTTGTGCATCATATCGATGAATGAGGAATCACCAGCAATGATAGGGCTAATCATTCACCACTTATCATCATATGATAACACTATTATACATCAAACACCAGCTAGAACATTAATCATTCACCACTGATAGTCATTATCCACCAGCAACAACCCATCATTCCCACATGTCATTTTGTAAATGACTGGTTGATGACTGGTTAATAACCATATCAACCAGCAACAACCCATCATTAGCGAGATATGCTTCACCAATGTTCACCATTCATCACCCTTCATAGCCACCGTTCGATTGCCTTCAGCTGCCACGACTGGCGCTTGCGCGCTGCAAAATCCCCAGGCCAAGTGCATGGATCGGATGTACGAGGCGCACCAAATTGTGGTCAAGGCGCGCGCACGGAGAAGCCGTCGTTTGTGAATCACAGATATGGATGGGGGTTCTCAAGCCATAGGGGTACCCCCAAAATGGATGGTTTATTACTATAAATGGTTGATATTGGATGATTTGGGGGGTCCCCTATTTTGAGAAACCACCATATGGGGTTTCTCAAGGCATAGGGGGCCCAAAAAATTGTTGATGTATTGCTAATAAATGATCAAAACAATGGATGATTTCAGGGGGTACCCCTATTTTGAGAAACCACCAGCAAGGGATGGCTACTAGGAATTCGTGATTTTTAATGGTGAAATAATGGTTAGGTAATAATAGTTATCAATGGTCAGCTAATGTTTACTTGTTGATGGATGGATAGTTGATGGATGGATAGTTGATGGTTGATTGGTGATTGATGGTTAATTGATGGACAGATAGAACAAGAATGGTTTCCAGTACTTGTGATTACCTGTACGTACTCATTATCAACCGTGTTTAACGATTGCTAATGATTAATAATGAGCAATTACTATGTGTGGTTTGCATTATTGATCGTTAATTAGTGATTCAACTGGTTGTTTATTCAATAATGGTGAAATACTGATTTCTATCTATCATTCTTTACCAATTCAACTAGTAAGTACTGAGAAGGAGGGAAAATTATTAATTAATGGTCATCAATGGTCAACTCATGCATATGTATTCATTAACGGAGGGATAGTTGATGGTGAAAGAGGAATAATTGATGGTTAGTTGATGGTTAAAAAATGATTCATTGTGTTCGATGATTGAGGATGGTCAATATGGTGATCAATGGTTCTTCGACGGTTAGATGATTTTTCCCGAATGCGTAGCACGGGTTCTCGTTTCATAGTGGGGGTCTGCGGGTGGAGACGTGTGCGCTGGACGTTGCGTTTACGGTCGCAACCGACCGCAACCGTTCACAACCTACCGCAACCGTTCGCAACCGTTCGCCGCCGACCGCGGTAGGGCCGTAAGGCCCGTACCATTGGGGGAAGCGTGTGGAAGTGGTCCTTTTGCGTGGTTTTGCGTGACTTGCAACCTTGTTTTGTGTGACAGGCGTGGCACTTTGTAGCATCTCAGCATGTCTCATGACGGGTCCCAAGTCCACTTTGCGTGGCAGGCACAATAGATTTTGCACTGGTCTGTTGGTGTGGTGTGGTGTGTTGGTGTGGTCGGCAGTCAGGCCCATACCACTGGGGGAAGCGTGTGGACGCGTTCCGTGACGTGTCCAAAGTGCATTTGCGTGGTAGGGCTGCAAGGCCTGTACCATTGAGGGAAGCGTGTGGAGGTGATCATTTTGCGTGGCTTTGCGTGTCCTGCGACGTTGTTTTGCGTGACAGGCGTGGCACTTGCTAGTATTTCAGCATGTCCAAGGACCACCAATATGGGGAACCCGAGTCCTTACCTCCATTTGCACAGGAATATATCCAGAAGCTGGAAGCATACTGCGACCAGCTTGAGAAGCAAGCCTCGTGCGGTGAGAAGCATTCCCAGGCGGATGGCAGTTTCATCAAGTGTCCGAGTCGAACAGTTGCTCGTTTTGTTTGCCTTGCCATCACCAAGGAACAAGGCAACGTGGATCGCCTGCTATCAAGAATTCAGAGCGAGGTGGAGGAGGACCAGGGTTGAATGTAAAGCAATTTTGGAAATTTGGGTATCGTGGCTTTTCGTTGAATTTTGCAGGAAATGGCGGTTCGTGGCCGTCTGCTGCAGCAGGACTAGAGGACAAGGTTTCTGCGTTGCCTTGTTCCAGCTCATCTTGCCCAGGCTGAGTTTTGCAGGAGTTTTGCCGTGGCAGCGGTGATGCAGTCCTCAAAGATTACCAGGCGCTTGGATTGCTGGAGGCTGCCACGCCTTCGGAAGTTCAACGTGCATACAGGGCCCGTGCTTTGCAGCACCATCCTGACACTGGGGCCAGCATTTAGAGGTGTCACTCAATCTTTTATTCTTGCGCCGTCTCAGAATCAGATGTCTGAGGCATTTTGTGATCAAAAGTTTGCATTTCCATGCGGGGCGACAAGTTAAGGACAAGTGTCCTGGTGAGGGTTCTGTTCCATCGGATACACGAAGCATATCAGAATCTGAAGTTGGCTGGCCGTGCTTGAGCAGACGTTTCTGCGCAAAAGCGTTGGCTAAATTGGTCACGCGGCGGTTGATAGTGAAAAAGGCTGGTCGTCCAGACTTCAGATCTTTCAGAGAAGGGGCGTGCCGTACTCATTCATACTCAGGAGTTGGTCCCAAGCTGCTGCTTTGAATGCAAATGTCCAGGCTTGGGCTCAAACAGTAGGAGCAACATGAGCGCTTCAAGCCAATCTGCCGGCCCTCGCTTGGAGCTTGGTTCAAACAAAATGTTCGATGGCAATTCACCGTTTTGGATTGGTTTCTGTTTCTTCAGCTGCAAGGCCCGATGCGAGGCCCATTGCTGCCTTCAGTTTTCTCTGAAACATTTTGCACGCTGCTCCTTTTACAGCTGAAAAACATGTGGCAGTATAAATTTGTTAGGACAAAGATGTCCGGATGATGCAAGGACCCGTGCGCAACAGAAACGACGTGGTCAGCTTCGAACGGATTGGTACTTGTTCTCGCTCAGTTCCTGTGCACCTTCACCTCAGTTTAGGGAAAAGCCAGCGGTAAAAGGAAAAGAAAAGGGAAAGAAACAGAAAAGAAAAAGAAAAGAAGGCAGAGAAGACAGGAAAAAAGAAAAGAAAAGGCTTTGAAAAGCCAGGGGTTTAGACACCCTCCAGATCCGCGGACAGGGGGGTTAGACCCTACATATACATATGAAATATACACGAAGCATCTGTGAACAATTTTTTCGTTCATCACGCGGATCCGTGCCGACCACAGATCAACGATTTAAGAATTGAAGAATTGACCATGATGCAATGTTAGCTACATATACTTTGGTACAACATCGTCTTGGAAAGCAGAGTCGTCACCAGGTCGTTAATGCAAGCGCTGCTTTTCTAAAGAGGGAAGGGCAACCCAAGGAGCCCCCCCGTGTGATGGAGACCTCGGGAAGAGCCCCCGCCTGGGTAATCAATAAACCCCGAGGTCGATGAAGTCACACGGGTGTGCAGGCGGAGGGGGGGCAGGTTCCAGACGAACCTGACCCCCAGGCAAAGGGCCGCTTCACGCTGGCAAGGCGCGCTGGGCGAAGAAGAGAGTCAGAGAAAGAAGAAAAAAGACAGAGAGAGAGAGAGAGAGAGAGAAGAGAGAGAGAAAGAAAGGAAGAAAGAAAGAAAGAAAGAAAGAGGCAGATTCACACAAGCAGACTCACACAACACACGCAGCCTAATTTTTTGGCTCAAGTGTTTTTCTCAGCCTCTCACTTGACAGCCTTGAACCCCCTCAGTCTCAACGACAGACATGACGGCCCAACTTACGGTGGCAGCCCTCCTGACCTTTAGTGCTGCCTGGGCCAACACGTTGTGGAGCTCTGAGGACAACCTGCCAGAGCTCTGGACAACGGCCTTCGCCTTCCGGTCGGCCCCGCACACCCAGTGTGCATTGGGCAGGGCTTTCCTGCGTGGGACCGACTGGTGGCTCTGCGGCCGGTTTCGCTACAGTTTGAAAACCTTCCTGGAGGAGGTTCCTCCTCGAGGCGTCTGCTTGCGCACCGATGATGCCCTGAGATACTTGGAAGGGTTTGTGGCCGAGACGTATATGGCCTTGCTCCGCTGGCCGGGGCTGGGCATGCGCTGGCGAGCCGGAGGGGGTCGAAGAGCTCGAGTTCTCCTACCCGGGGGGTGGCGACTCACCTTGTTGGTCCGAACAGTGATTTTGGAGGCGGCACCACAAAACGAAGGAGAACAACAAGCCGAAGGCGGCGAGGAGGAGGAAACCGGGCAAGATGACCCTGTGGTGGAGGAGGAGGAGGATCCGGAGAAGGATGTGGACACTCTCTTTGAGGGGCTTGCTGAACTTCAGCATGTATTTGAAGCGGTCTACGGAAACTGGGGATGTGAGCCTTCAGCTGTCGTTTTTGGTATAGAGGGGTGGTTTTTTTGTTTGGAGCTTGGTTGGAATTGGCGCTGGAACTGAGACTGCATCTTCAACGCATGCGCCGCCCGAGTTGGCCGCGCCGCCCGGGTTGGCCGCGCCGCCCGGGTTGGCCGCGCCAGCGACCACAGCTCGTGGCCCCAGGTCATTAGGTGATGGGAATGGCAATGGTCTTGGCAACTCAACCTGATTGATCCGGCTCCAGTCATTGGGCTCGCCGGCATGTTGTAAGGCGGTGGAAAGGGCCAGCCGGGCTCTCGGTGCGGGGTTGGAAATTTAATTGGCAGCTAAATTTAAGACGGTGAATGTTTGCTGCTCTCAAGCTGAGGGTGGACTTGTAGAAGTGGTAAGTCGAGTGGAAGATGTATACAAGAGCAAACTCAAGCAAAATGAAGCGCGCTAGATTAAGCACACTCACTTATCAGAAACAAAAAGAACATGCGAGGAAAATCGTTCGTAAAAACCATGCCTTGAAAGCGCGACCACGCGTGATCGGCAATGACCATGGCAAACCCAAGAAAAACAAACATTCATGCACACGTTTTTCAGGCTACCAGATGGATCAGATGGATTTGCTTGGCAATTCCGTTGAAATTCATCAAAGAACTTGATATGATAGTAACAACAAAGAGCGGAATGCGCGCGAAGGAAAACATTTATCCCTTCAAGCAGCCCCAAACAGCGATTACAGTTAGACAGGCCCGTGCCGCATCACAGCTGTGACCCGTGAGGCACAGGGCCGCGCCTCATTTTGTCCTGCGCAGATGTCGCGTCATGTTGCGTCGCAAATCAGGTGGCCAAATTGGGCGTTGTCATGCCTCCGAACGAGCTCGTCGAGCTCTGCAAGGATCACCTTTTGTGGTATGAAGCTGGGCCCAGTTTATTCTTGAACCAAAAGCGCTACTTTTTGTTCCAGCTCTGTGCTGACTGTGTTGCGGGCGTCTTAGAAGTGCTTCCATGGAGCTTTGCTGGCAGGAGGTCATGAAAGAGATGGGGTCGAGCCAGACAGACGATCCGAACACCGCGCTGGTCAGGGTCCTTGCGCAAGGCGAGGCCGCAATTGCTTCTGCAACGTTTTCCGGATAGGGATCAAAAAAATGTCAAGTCAGAGTGTCCTACACGAGTGTCAATAAAGCGTGTCATGTCAGGGTGTCAAGAAAGCGTGGCAAGTCAGAGTTTCCGACAAGAGTGTCATGTCAAAGCGTCACAAATGCGTGTCAAGTTAGAGTATCCCACGAAAGTGTCAAGTAAGAGTGATTGACAAAAGTAACAAGTTAGAGTGTCCTACAGTAAGAGTGCAAAGTACGAGTGTCTCAAGAAATGGTGTCAAATAAGAGTGTCTTACAAGAGTGTCAAAAAAGCGTGTAACGTCAGAGCGCCGTACAAGCGTGTCAAGTCAGAGAGTGTCAGACATGAGTGTCAAGTAACAGTGTCCTACAAGAGTGTCAAGGTAGAGTGTCCTACAAAAGTGTCAGAAAAGTCAGTGTCCTACAAGAGTGTCAAGTCAGAGTGTCGGACAAGAACGTCAAGGAAGAGTTTCTTCCACGAGTGGCAAGGAAGCTTGTCCAGGCAGTGTGTCCCACAAGAGTGTTGGGCAATGGTGTCAAGCAACAGTCACCTACCACAGTGTCAAGCCAGGGTGTCCCACAATTGGGCTGCGTAAACTGCGACAAGGGCTGTCTTTGTCCAATAACTTACGTGTCAGCATTCGGGTTTCGTGGGTTTTATTTTAGATTGATGGGCGATGATGAACGCAAATGGTCACTTCAATGGCTATTAGCAGTAGTTGGCAATGGTTTCTTCTTAATTTTCCATGATGGCTTTCAACGGCAGTTCATCGGCCAATAGTACCAACACTAGAACGGCAATGATTGCTGCTAAGTATTTAGGCGTCATACCACTTTAATGCTGCAAAGTGATGGTCATAGAAGTTCCATCATGAGGGTCAACCACTATTCAGTAATCATCGATACAATTCCATGATGTTTCATGATGTTTTGCAAAATTCAGAGTGAAAATGAATCAAGGAGTTTTGTCCTAGCTAGTGTATACCCTTGGGGGTTCGTGTCGTCGCTATGAACTGACTCATTGTTGGGGACACGCGCTTCATGGATCCTTGGGCACTAGATCCAGATAAACCCTCACCGGGAACCAGTTCATCTAACACTGAATGTTCGGTCCATGATGCTGAACTGCGATGGATGATGTTTAATGATATTTGGTGATGTCCAGTCAATGCTAACCAACAGCTGGTAATGGCATTAGTCTGCTGATGGTGATGGTAAGCAGCTCGCCATGGTCATTTGTTCGCGGGGAATGGCCATCGCACGTCATCAGAATCTACTGCAATTTTTTTGCAACCTTTCGGTTGCACCAAGCAACTGAATAGATTTTGTTTGTTGTTGGTTGATATCCCCTTTGAGATTCTTGGAAAATTCGTTTACTAGCTATTGTTAACCAAGTCTGGAAATCATCCATGGAGACATGCGTGGGATCATCCCAAGTTTTGCTATGTGTGCGATGCAACCTTGATTAGGTCACAATGCAGGTTGTAATTTCACCATGACTGCAATTACATGTATGGGGATAGTTTCATGTGAGGAAGCAATCATGTAATTGCATTCATGGTGAATGACTAGTAATCATGTAATCGTACTCATGTATCATGCAAGATTGCTTTAACCTAGTATTAGTCTGGTTGGTGGTTTGAAACATTGTTATTTTCCCTAGTAGTCATTAACAATTGGTGTGTTGACTAATATTTTTCATAGGGGTTGAAAACAAGGTTTCGGCCCAAACTCCTACCAGAGGTGACCCGTGCTAGCAGACGGTTTGGGGGGGCTGCCATGACTTTGGGATTCTCTCTTGAGCCACAGCGCTCAGAGATCAATGCTGGGGACACCATCGACATAGTGGGCCTCTTGGTTGTCTACGATGAAACTGCTAAGAGGGTCTTACTGAGATCGGCAATCCATGGGTTCTTTTTCACGGTCCAATGTGATGGAGCCATGCCTGAATCTCGGGCATACACACTGCTTGGTGCAACGGTTTTGACTGCGAAGGAAAGGATCCACCTGAGGGTCCAGGAGACAGAAGTTTTGCCACATGTTCAGCCAACCAGCCGGCTTTTTCGATTGGCTACTGAGACCTGTGGTGGCATGGGTTTTTTGGGCCAAGGATTGGTCCAAGCCAACATGGAAATCATGGCACACAATGAACTGAGGGAACCATACTGCAAGTGGAAACAATCCACGGGCTCTTGTCCTGTGGTTCAAGGTGACATTGGCGATGTGCAGACCATCAAGTCTCTTTTTTGGGCCAAGGGTGGCTCGACGATGCTGACTGCGGGCTTCTCATGCCAACCCTGGTCTCGCCTGGGTGATTGTCGTGGGGAAGATGACGAACGATCGAGTTGCCTCACAAAGGTTTTGAAGGCTTCGCACTTGCTACAGTCGCACTCGTTGCTGTTGGAGTGCGTGTGTGCTGCTGGGAAGGATGCTTGGGTGCAATCCATCTTGGGATCTTTCTGCAAACAAACTGGCTACAACAAACAAGAGATGGAGATGGCATTGCAAACGCTACTACCTGCACAGCGGAGCAGATGGTGGTGCCTTCTTCGGGCACCAGTGTTGCCGACCTCCCCTCTTGCTCCATTTCCAGTTCTGCCCCAGGTGCCAGTGATTGCTGACTTGTTACCTGGAGTGATGAACTGGCCGCAACAGGACATCGAACAGCTTGCATTGAACGCATATGAGACACGAAAGTTCCATTCCTTTGGGGGCATTGGTCCGAACCTCATCCAAAGCTCCAAACCATTGAAGACAGCCTTGCACGGTTGGGGAAACCAACTGGACAAATGTCCTTGCACCTGCAGGGATTTTCCAATGTCAGATGCACGACTGGAGAGCAAGGGAATCTTCGCAGCACTGTACAAGATTGGTGACCACTTTTCGATTGGCCAGGAGCTGGTACCTTGCACGCGACACATTCACCCTTGGGAACTGGCTGTTGCCCATGGTATCTTTCCTGACCAGTCATGGGAACCGCTCCGCCTGACATTGTCGGGCATGGGACAAATGGCAGGACCCGTACAGGCATGTTGGATGGCGAGTTTTTTCATGGAAGACGCATCCTTTTTCTTGGGAGTCCGGCCACCCACACCTGAAGAAAATGTTTGGAACCTTTTCAGTGACCTTTTCCGGGGAATGGCAGCTTCCATCCCTGAAAGTGTTTTACCTGGTACTGTTGGGCAGTATTTTGAAAGGGTTACTTGTTTGTTGGATGCAAGTCGGGTGGCCAGATACCCTTCAATTCAACATTTGCCTCTGCCGAAGATCACGCCAGCTGATCCTGCCACGCATCCGATTGACACCCATGCAGTCCATGACCTGGTGATCCCCGAAACTAGGTTAGATGCCACTGCCCCCCGGGAAACCCAACATGGTTGTGATGTTGCTGCCAATGCCCTTTGCAACACACCTGCCAAACGAAGAAGGATTGAAGATTGCCCACATGTTCACGGGGGACTGCCTGCCTTCGCTGTCCAGGTACCTTCACCGGGTGTTTCCTTCACGCAGGCGGTGAAGGAACATTTCGATGCCGAGGCCGTAGCTGAGTCCGTAGGAGACGAGCCGACGTGTGCCTCTGGTGTACATGAACCTGTGGCTTCCACTGCTCCCCCAGCTGTTGAACATGACACATCCGGCCATGAAAGCATGGACATTCCCACTGCTTCAGGGAGAGAGAGCGACCAATGTTCGAAGACACCCTTCATGAAAGCTTTGCATGACGCAGCACGCAACTCCTCACCTCAAGTTATCCTGGACGCTAAAGGTGGGAGTACATGCGTGCCAAGCACTGAGCAACCTGTGCACATTCCTGCACCCATGGACATTCCATTGCCTTCCCTCTCATCCTCTCCAGTTTCCGCAGACCACACCGATGGGAGAATGGGTGTGGCTTCACCTATTGAGGACAAACAAGTGCTTGACCATGAAAGCAGGCTCCCCCCAGATGGCTCCTCACCTCAAGTTACCATGGACGCTAAAGGTGGGAGACCATGGGGGAGCGATTCTGACCGAGAGCAGGGTGTCTCTGCTTCCACACCTCCAGTTACCGCAGACAGCAAAGGTGGGAAGACAGAGGAAGCTCCATCACCAGACCCTGCACATGACTATCACACGGTCATTTTGATCAAACCAGAATCGAACATGCCACATGCCATTAGAATACACAAGGATGCCACTGTAGGATCGATCACAGTAGCTGAAGAGAAACTCATGACAATGGTCAACCCAGTCAGAACAGTTGACCTCATTGGCAGGCCTTTGATCCTAGGAGACACGACTCATGACCATCAATTGGTGCAGTTGGATTCATTCGATGAAGAACCACTGTTGGACGGCGTTCCTGAGAGGCTTCATTCACCAGAGTTGATTCCGAGGGACCATCTACTCTACCTCCAAAAACAGTGGGTTGCGAATGATGAGTTTGACTTCTACTTGACCATCCTTCAAAACACAGGCCATACCAACATGGTACCTACTCATTCGGTCCCACCAGGTATTGAGGATTCTGAGTTGAAAAAGGGACTGCATGATTGGATGCTGAAATGTATGTATGGGGCGGTGTCGAATCGTCAAGCGGCTTCAGCGATGGTGGTGCAAGGCCACTGGATGCCGGTCTTGGTTACTCAGAATGCTATGGGAATTCGAATCAGAACGACCCCTGAAGGGAAGAACTGGATGTCGGCTTCGATCCCAAGTGACAACTCAATCCATGTTCAAGAACACCCACTTCCAGTTGGGTTCCCTGCTGACTGTGGCTTCCAGAGCATTGCATGGTTGACAAGACATGTGTTGGATGCACACCAAGAAGCACACAGTACTACGGTCCCCTTGGGCCCCCACAATGCAATTGCTTGGAGATCCTTGTTCTTGAGCCATCTTCGCCAGAAACCGATTGAGCAAGTTGTTCCTGTTGACATTGCCTTTGGAGGTATGGGACAGGGTGATGTCACAGATACCCTTCGCCAGTTGCTCCTGGATCATGGGGTCCCCGAAGCTGAGGTGACCAAACGAGCCGATGCTGTTTTGTCTACCCTTGGCAGAGCATCCATCGTCACTGCCTTGCGTGGGCCACGGCCTTGGCAGGATCTGAAAAGCTTGGCGAACCAGGCTTCACCCAAGTTCCAATTGGTTCTGGCACATGAACTCTCAGCCGTCATTCAGTCTCGTGCGCCCAACAAACGATTTGGGGAGAAAAAGCAAAAGGTGAAACAACTTCCAGCCACCCGGGTATGCTTGACCCCCAACGATGTAATGGTGCCGGACGGGGTTTTATTCAAGGACTCTGATGGGCATTTGGTGACCCAGATCAAGGTGAGTGATATTCGCCCTGATGCAACGGGCATTGCGTTGGTCACCATGCAAGAAGCTTTGCCATACATCAAGAAGAACATTACTGTTTCCACACGGGCATTGGCGTTGGTGATCATTGACCCACATGAAGTTACCACTCAAATGGTAGGGCAGTCATTGCGAATTCCAGCCAAATGTGTTCACACCCAGGAACCAGTTCTCTTGACAGGACGCATTGTTCAGATCGGAACGGGAGCAATCATGCGACACATGCCACAGCAAACCCTCAAAGTGGATGAAGTCCCTAACTCGGTTTTACGTGCAGTTGCCTTTCGGGATGAGCTGCCCATTGAATGGGAGCTGCTGCTCAACAAGCCGGTCAAGGAGATCATGAAGATCTTGCCAGAGCTGGCTGCTGCCGACCGATCTGAGGTATTGGATTGTTGGGACAGACAATTCCTGACGTTGAAGATGCAGCGATGTAGACCCAGTGAAGCCGAACAGTTCATTGTGACATTCCGCATCCAGACCAGTGACATCTGTGCCCTCCTTGCTTCCTCTGGCAAGCAGGGAATTTATCTCGAACCGAGGGATGAGGACGGGAGGAGGCCTTCCAACAACTTTCGTGTGGTGTGGTTGGGAAAGATGTCCAAACCTGAAGCTATGATTGCCATGAACTCCACCACCAAGTGGGTTTGCCTGGTCAGAACCTCATCACGCTATGGGTTGCGAGTCAAACACCTTGATGCGCCTCATGTCCATGCCCAACACAAAGAGACACCGTACCTTGACACACTTGATGCTCGTTTGTTCATTGGAGGCCCATTTCCATGGGGTGCAACCAGGACAACATTGAACAAGCTGTTTTCCCAGTGGCAATGGCCAGCACGGCCACTGCAGCCCAAAGGAAGATCCATTGATGGAAAGGGATTGATGTGGGAGATTCAGGCTTCCAAAGATCCCCAGTATGAAATTTACACCTTGGAACATGCTGACATCCTCATTGCTGCCGTACCCCCCAAATCCAAACAGGCCACCAAATCCATGCAGGAGATTCAAGGATCTGAACGGACATTGGCGGCCTTGAAGCAACAGAGCTCCAGCAGGAGTTCAGTGGATCCACTCCAGGAAGATGACCCCTGGGCTCCCAAACAAGCCAGAGTGACAGGACCACCCGGACTCCCCGGCCCTGCCAGGGTCGATGTTGCCATGGCCCAAGTCGAGCAAAGAGTTGCACAGCAGATCCAACACCAGGTCCGAGCACAGGTCGAAGCCAAGGTCCAAGAGTTCGACAGGGACATGGGTGATGATGATCGCATCACCGACCTTGAGGCTAAGGTTCAACAAATTGAGCAGGTCATTCAACAGAATCACCAATCGCAACACCGCCACAACCAGGAAGTGGCGACACAGATCCATCAGATTAATCAGAAGGTCGATGCCCAGACCACCAGTTTGCAGCAGCATCTCGACAGCAAGTTGAACGAGCAGCTCCAGCACATCGAGCTGCTCTTGACGAAGGCCCGGGAATGACTATCGAGGTGGGCACCTGCTGTGCTGACACCGCCAGATGTTTGCAGCTGCTCCAGCAGCCCAATCCACGTTGATGAACCACATTTAGCACTGCATGTGACTCAAAGTTCCCCACCGAGTCGCAAAGTCAAGAAGCCTTTTGCCTTGAATGCTTACGGGTTAGTTCGAGCATTCGCAATTTTGTTCCTTTGTTGCTTACTGCGAGTTGGCGAGGCCAGCCACCCTGGCCCCAGTTCTGTAGATGATTCCTTTGCAATTGGCACATGCAATTCCACTGGCATGCTGGGTAAAGCAAATATGCTGAAGCAGTTGCCACCAGGAGTTTGGGGCATGACGGAAACGCATGTCACGCGGCTGGGTCTGGACAAAGTGCGTCAAGAGCTTAGTGCTGCCAACGCAGGTGTGAAGTTCTTGCCAGGAGCAATGGCTCCTCCAATCAACAATTCGTTGGGGGTGATTGGAGGCCGGGCCACTGGCGTGGGTTTGCTCACACACCATCCGGCGAGAACGATGACTCAGAGCTGGGCCCAGGAACACTGGGAGTCAGCTAGAATCCAAGTTTGTTCGGCCATGATAGGGAATTCTTGGTTGAAAATAGGCATTGGATATGGGTATGCACACAACCCGCACAGCAAACAAACACAGGATGACACTGATGCACTTTTGGCTTGCCTCACTGAGCGAATCGTGGATCAGAGCAATGGATACCGAGTTGTCATGGGGGATTTCAACCAGAATCCCAATGTGTTGCCGCAGTGCCAGAAGCTTCGCGCAGCAGGCTTCATTGAAATCCAGGAACTTGCTATGTTGAAGTGGCAGCAACCCTACAGACCCACATGTCGGGGTACCACCCAAGTTGACCAAGTATGGATATCAGCGGAGCTTGCAGCACATGTCACTGAAGTCACAGTAGACAATAGCTACTTCCCGGACCATGCAATTGTATTTGCCACTTTTGCTGGACTGGTTCAACACCAGGCTGTTCCCATTTGGCGCAAACCCCTTCCGTTGCCTTGGGAGAAGATGGAGGGACAAGAACTCCCAGTCCCTAGTGAGTGTCCACCGTCAGACATGGATGTGATGCAACATGTTTTCTTCCAGGTTGAGCATGCAGTCGATGTGAACTTGAGGCGAAGAGGCCAGCCAGGCCTCCTGCCCCAACAGAAAGGACGATGTATGACCACTGCACCGTGCCTCCGTAAACATGAAGCCATACCACTCCGAAAACCCCGCCACCATGATGTCCAAGTTTTGTATCACGGGGAAAACTTTCAGCATGTCATGTGGTGCCGACAACTTCGTCGGCTTCAGAGTTATGTGAGAGGGTCCAGGGCTCCAGTCTCTGCAGTCCATGTTGATAACCTCAGACACTTGTGGGCCTCGATTCGTGCAGCCAAGGGTTTTCCACATGGTTTCCCACACGCATGGCGTATCCGTAGCTTTCGTTCACCTGGAAGTCCTACTCACCTCCCTTTGCAGCCTCCTCCTGCTGCCCTTGCTGACTTGATCTTCTCTGATTTCCAGGTTGAGTTCCAGGCACTTGAGAAGCTGTTGATTCAGAAAAGACGACTGGCAGCCAAGGAACGGAGACAGATGGACCCCAATGCCATTTTTGGTGATGTCAAACGGCCACGTTCACTCCCAGCCCAGACCTTGATCACCAAGGAAGTGGTTCATGTTTCAGATGTTGACCCTCGTTCACATGTGGTTCACTACCAGCCTGCAGTGTTGGATGTGCATGAACCCGTTCACAGTGAGCAGGGGGTGGTACCCATCGTTTCCCATGAGCCTGGTACCATCACACTAGGTGACAACACTGCTTTCGAGCCAGGCCAACCGCTTCACCAAAAGAAACTGATTGGGGACCTGACTAGCGTTTTTCGGGCCTTTTCAGACATGTGGTCACCAATTTGGAATCAGCATGCCGACGCAACGGCTTCAGATTGGCAACCATTTGTCGAGGCCCTGCAAAGAGCCTTGCCGGCTGCCACGGATGACCTTGAGTTAACCCCGCTGACAGTGGCACAGTGGAAGGAAGCGGTCACTGCTAAGAAGCCCGGCACAGCATGTGGACCAGATGGAATCACACGGGAAGACCTCCGTTGCCTCCCTGACTGGGCGACCACTACAATTGTGGACCACCTAGGATCCATTGAAGCTGGGCACCAACATTGGCCGGACTCCATTCTGTTTGGGCATATCTCTGCGATTGAGAAAAGAGAAGATGCCAGCTCACCTGCAGAGTTTCGGCCGATTTGTGTGCTATCATTGCTTTATAGAACATGGGGATCATGTCGGTCCAAGGAACTGTTGCGATGGATTGATGGCTTGGCACCCCCTCAACTTGTTGGTAACCGACCGGGGAAGACAACATCAGATTTGTGGTGGAGGATTTCCTTGATGATTGAGGAAGCCCAACAGAATGATTGGGAGTTGGCCGGCTTGGTCACTGATGTGACGAAATGCTACAACACGATTCCAAGACAAATTGTGTACATCATCGCTCGCCATCTCGGACTGCCTGCCACCTTCCTTGAGTGCTGGTTGCAAGCTGCCAACCGTCTGCAGCGAATGTTCATCATACAGGGGGCCTGTTCACCACCGATCACCAGCACTTGTGGGTTCCCCGAGGGCGACGCGCTCTCGGTGCTGTCAATGGTCTTGGTTAATGTAGCTTTTCATGCCATCGTGAACATTGCTGTCAGTCCAGGCTGGGTCCTCTCCTACGTAGACAATTGGGAGATGGTGACTTCGGATGTTCATCAAATTGCTGTGGGGTCCCGTGAGTTTTTGCACTTTGCTGACCTCACCAAACTCCGCCTCGACCAGAAGAAGACTTTTGCGTGGAGCACCACCAACAAGGGGCGTCGCTGGCTAAGATCTCAGGGCTTTGCTGTGCTCCTGGATGCCAGGGACTTGGGGGGCCATATGCAATACAGTCAGAAACACACCATGTTCACCATCCGGGCCAGGATTAATGCCTGCCAAGACCTTTGGACTTGGATGAAACGTAGTCCAGCTGCCATTTCACAAAAATTGCGGGCCATAATGACAGTGGCTAAGAGCACTTCAAACAGCTGAGAGCTGCTGCAATGGCAGCTTTGGGATGGAACAAGAAAGGGGCAAGTTCGTTTTTGCAATTCTCGCTTGTCCAACATTGTCAGATGGATCCTGAAGCAGCCACTGTTTGGAACACTTTGCAAGCCTTTCGACAGCATGCTGATCCCACTCAGGCCTTTGCGTTGCTCGACGCCTTAGCTGCCGACCCTCCTGCCAGGTACAAGCCTGGCCCATGTGGAGTCTTGATGGAGCGACTTCACTTGCTCCAGTGGAAATGGAAAGGTGACGGCTTCATTGAAGACCAGTGGAGCTGCGTGTGGAACTTGCTTGAGGTGCCCCCGCAATTCCTTTCTTTGCGGTTTTCGCAGGCATGGACACGTAGAGTTGGTAGCCTTCTCACTCATCGCGACACATTCACTGGATTGCATTGGGTGGATCGAGGGTTTTCCATGGCCAACCAGAAACATTGGGATGATGAACAAGCTTCCTTGATGAGAACTAGTATGAACGGCGCATTCTACACCCGTGACAAGCAAATCCACAGTGGTAAGATTGCTGATTCTTCTTGCCCTTGGTGCTCTCGTCCTGACAGCCTGCACCATCGACTTTGGGAGTGTCCGCATTTTGGCGATGAACGATCTCACATAGCTCATTCACAACGTGAAGAACTGTTTGAATATCCAGAGTGTACCTTCCTTCATGGCTGGTTTCCTGAAATCCCGGAAGTTGTGAGGTATGCGCAACTCCTCTGCCAACCAGAGGAATGGCCTGAGGTGGAACCTGTGCCCACCACGGATGAACTGTGGCAACTTTTCGTTGACGGGGGCTTGCCAGCATCCAAAGGAACCCCAGCTTCGCCTTGGTAGTTGGGGAGTTACATGTGCAAATCTCCATGATGACACATTCCAGCCGGTTGCATCTGGCATTTTGCCGGGACCTTTGCAGAGCTCCCTTCGAGCTGAAATTTATGCAGCGTTGGTAGCCATTGACACTGCATGCCAAGCCAACCAGCGGTTCATGTTGTGGACGGACAACCAGACTGTCTACGATAGAGTGCATGCTTGGATGCGGGGCCGAGGAAAGAAACTGGGCTTCAACAGCAAGGACTGCGACTGCACACTGCCGTGAGCCAAGCCAAAGGACTGTTGCTTCATATCATTAAAGTGCGATCTCACGAAGACGAGGCTGCCTACAGTGATTTTTTGGAGCAATGGGTCATCCGAGGGAACCAACATGTTGACCTCCTAGCCACACAGGCAATCCATGCCTGCCCACCTGCTTTGTACAATGCTTGGACTGCTGCTTGCCAAGCCCATCGTCATGCCTGCCTCCTGCGTGATGCTATGCATAAGTTGCTGTATGGGGTTGGTAAGAAGGCTGTGGCTTGTAAGGGGGAAATTGCTTCTTTGGATCACCAGGCCATTGTGACTGCTGCATCCGTCGAAACGGAGACCGACACCCGTCAGTCCTGTGCACCGTTGCCTGAATCGGTTTCACGTTTCCCACCCAAGAGTATGGAACCTCACAAACAAGTGGTCTTTGATTGGCTTCGATTCATCCAGAGTGGTGACAATGTTACCCCGGTTTGGATTTGTGGGCAACAGATGTTGGCTCATTTTCAGTACCATACTGGTTTGATTGGCTACTTTGTGAGTTCCAACAAGTACAGACGCGTTGATTCAATTCATGACCAGCCCTTCAATAAGTTGGCTGCCGCTTTTGGAGCGATGGTGAAGGCCCTTGTCAGATACCTCCAGCTGCCGGTTGTTACGGACAGAAAACCCCCCACTGGAGCTTCCTACAGAATGTGGCAAGGTTGCACTTTGATGCCGGTGGCTCGGACCGTGGTCACCCAGGTTGACAAGTTATTTTTTGATGCCGGGATTACCCCCATTGTTTCTACTTCAAGGGCCTTTGCTGATGACCTCTTTTTTGGTAGTGCTTAGATCCAGTCGGCTGCCGTAGCTCTGCATCTTCAGGCTTCGACTCCCCAGCAGGCTGGAAATGGAAAAGGGGTTGAAAACACCAACCAGTAGTACGTGTATGGTATCATCAGGATAAAGCTACTCGGCAGCTGGGAGGCATCTGTGGAGATGGCTCAGAATCTGGCCTCCCAGGACTGTGGAAGATTGTAGGATGAAGGATGGA
Source organism: Symbiodinium kawagutii (assembly GCA_009767595.1). Classification (NCBI taxonomy): domain Eukaryota; class Dinophyceae; order Suessiales; family Symbiodiniaceae; genus Symbiodinium; species Symbiodinium kawagutii. The sequence goes on from VSDK01005992.1 coordinate 392,357, forward strand.
CCAAGCTTCACTGGATATCAATCTATATCAACCAATCAAGATGTATGTATATATATATATACATATATATGTTTTCACATATGTACATATATATTTATTTACATATATATATATATACATGTGTGCAGAGGGCAAACCGTTAGCTTGTTACCAATGCTGGTTAGTTGTATGGCCTCGGGCCGTGAGTTGTAAGCTGAGTAGCTAAGTTGGTAGACAGGTCTGATAACTGCAAAGTAATTAGCTACTTGTATAGCTATGATTCAAGCAACCAACCACCCGAAAGCCATGGATAGGTTCACATCGCAACAGCTTGACTATTGCAGGGTATGGGATGTTCAGCACGGGGACCCTTAATCCACAGCTTCATTGTGGTGAGTTGGTCGCTACACATCAGTAGTGGTCAAGACTAGTTGGATTGCAATGGGCCAAGAGTCACCAGTGCCGTGCTCACGATAGGGATTGATCGGGGTTGGCTGGTATTATACATCTGACCATGGTGGCGTATAATGGTCAAATGATTGAAAATAGTTGATCATGGGCTACTTGTCTCACATGTTTTTCTTATGTAATACACGCAACAAAAGAATTTGAATCGGCAATCTTTACAATCAACATTTGACGGGGGTCCGAATCCAACATCAAGTATGAGGCTGTTGAGCACCTCAACATAAGCTTGTTGCGTAGTGCTCACCACGCGCAAGGCCTTGAACCACGGCAAGATGATGCAATATGCTAGTCACAGTTCAACGGATGGACAGGAAAATTTTGAGTGACAACCATTGCGAAAGCACATACATATCATTACACTCCGGCAAACTTACCTGGTTGCGTGGAAAATCCACCATTTATGCTGGTTTTACCTGTATATCTGGTGATTTTTAGCGCAACGAGGTGAGTTTGCCAGGGTAAATGATGAATCCCTGGGAGGTCTCACTTGCACGCATGACCTTGCGCAAGCCTTTCTTCCCCACGGCCAAACGCGTTAGGAGTAGGAGGTTCACCACGCCAGCGCGGCGGTTGCAGAGGGCCAAATGCCCATGAAGGACCAGGGTCGGAGGGGCTGAGGTGAAGCTGTTCATGGCCAAGGAAAGGCGACGAACAGTGGATATGGCGAGTTGGGTCAAGCACTTAGCCATGGAGAATGGGGGGATAACAAGCTAATCAAAGGGAAAACCATGGTGAATGATGGGGGAACCAGTGGTGGACCCACAGCCATATCAATAGATGGGATCAAACATCAACCACCATGGTGTGATGCTGAGCCATGGTCACTCATAATCCGAAACTGTTGTCAGAATATATAGTACAGCTACAGCTGGTCCAATCAATCAGCAGCTTGCTGTATTTTCGTGACCCGAAGGAGTAACTCCAGTTTTGCCAAGTTACACTTATCATCCATGTTACTTGATCATTATTGTTTATCAACGTTACGATTGTCATTGTTTGTAATGATTATTACCATAGCTAGACATCATCCCCAGTGCTTGTCGCATTACCGCTGTTAGTCACTGTGGTGAATGATAATGGAAATGATGGCTCGCAATGGTAATATTTGGCTTTGTGGGTTGAATGTTGTTGATGATTACACCATTTATGTTTGTTTTCCAATGCTAGTTGTCAATGATGGCTGATGATGGTTGAAAAATCACGGATTGCATCATGGTTGCCAATGCTTCATCAAACTGAGGACTATTCACCAGCACGATATACAGAGGAATTTGCCTGGCAATCAACACCATTTCCCTACTTGCCGATTTGACGGTTCATGCTAAGTACCAATAGCTACCGGTGGTTAATGCTAAATTTTGGTTAATTACTTAAGCTAAATAGTGGTAGTCATTCACCAACCACCGTCAGCAACAGCAGCTATCGCTAGAGCTATTCTGGTAGTTCTCCGCAAAATCCAACAGTATCCAACATACTATTGACCACAAGTACTCCAACAGCAGGTTGATAGCGAGCAACCATCAGCTATCCAATTGGTGTCTCCCAGTGTGCAGGATGTTGCAAAGTGCCTCCCAGCACACAAGACGCCTAGCGTCAGAGAGAGCCGGGCATCACTGCAGGCGGCGCTAAGCTTGGAAGCAGCTAAATAGCCACGATGGTGAATGATTAGAATATGATCAGGAAGGTGATACAGCTGCGTGTGTCATGATAATGATGAATAGTTTGATGTGATTAGCCAATTGATCACTATCAATCAAAGCTATAGCCATGGTTCGGATAATTGCCGGCTCCTAACCCAATGGTAATTATAGCTATGGCTAGGACAATTGCCACTTGATTACCTAGTTACATAGCTATGCGTCACCATCCAAAGGATCGGTACAGCAAAGATTTGTTTGATCATTCATGGGATACCAGGTGTGCCCCAGATTGACGCATAGCCATATGGTTTCTAGACATAGGGAACCCAAAAAAATAGTTGGTTTACTACTATAAATGATTAATTAACGTTGGATGATATTGATATGGGAGGTCCCCTATTTTGAGAAACACGCATATATAATTGAAGTTATAGGTAAACAATCAGAGTTTTATCTTATGCATCTTGCAAACTTGCTAGTTAATGATGGGGAAGCGAGACTACAGGGTGAACTGACCCACAGGTCATGTAATTACTGGTTGGATGATCGTTCATGATACAACAATGGTACTATTAATTGGGAACCACCAGCTCATGCACTATGATACCCCTATCATTGCTGGCCGTTCCCTTTAATACTGAATTTTCTGAATGGCGATGCTATGGGATGCTCCTGTTTATGCAATTGTTGCAGTGGGAAGAGAGAAGGCTACCCTCTACTGCACATGGATGCGCTGCAGCTTAAGGAACAGATTTTACTGGTGACTGCAAAGATGAGATCTCTAACCGGTGTTGGCCAACTTTGCAATAAGAGCCTTCAAAATGTTGCGCAATCTTTCAACCTTGTTGGTTGCTGAGGGTACATAAATGTGTAGCCCATAATTAAAGTCATGCAAATCCCGTTGTAAAAGGATGTTTAGTGCTTTTGCAGGGGCACCCATTTACGGACAGACAGTTGTACGTGAACATGAATGAATCGGATTTCAAGACCATTTGCTCACAAATCTTCCTCAAAAGCATCTTCCACAAACTGCTGGTTGGATCTGGCTGGTGCTTCAGAATGATTTCTAATCCTACCTGGAAAGATGGGAATCTGACAGACGTATCGCCATTGGCATTCGTGGTTCAGCCACCAGTGGTAGTATGACGTCCACTGATCCTGCACCAATGGCTATGTGTTGCCTCGCTGTCACCGGGCCACGGCGAAGGGGCAAAGACCCAGGGTCTGCTGCGCAGCGGTTGGTGACACCATGACTTCCCCAAGGCATAGCCCACCCATCAGTGCCATGATCAACCCCTGGTATGATTGGCCAAGTTTATATTGCCCGTTTGATAGGATTACCCTGTTCTCATGAGGTTTGATGATTATCATGTCAATGATCGACTAGCCATCAAGCTGTCCCACCCCATTCTTCACAAGCGACCTGGAAGTGCACCCAGGAGGCAATTAGTAGTGGCGAACTCTGACTTGGCAATGTTGCCATGTACTACCAGCAGTTGGTACAATCCTCACTTAAATCATCTTAAAGCATGCAATAGTTCAATCAAGTATTGGATTGGAGATTTGCTATTAGCGATATTTAGCAATACTAATACCCAAGATGGATGTCAATGGTTCCCAAAGGAACATAAAAAGTGGGGATTCTTAAGCGGTGAAGCGCTGAGAATGTGGTCCGCACTGGGTAGTCATTGTTGATGGCGGATAGACATAATGAAAAGCATCAGGACTATCCACGACTTGGATAATACTATGATAGGTATGATAGAGACTACGATAACACTAGTGACTTTGATGATAGTCGTGATTATAACAGTATGCAACTTGTAACATTGGTGGCAACAGCTCCATCGTGTTTACTGGGTTTATCACGCGATGATCACGTGACAACTTTGGCAGAGCGCCTGCTTCTGAATGGTTGAGACAGCGCCGGGGCTGTTTTTTGTTCCAACCTGCCATTGTTCTGCAACCTTTGCCAGAGAACTTGCCATTTTTGAGAGGGGGTTGATAGCATCAGATCAATGGCTTGGCGAAAATATTTCAGTTGGTCCACTCAAGTATTGGAGGCCAAAGAATATCTCCTGTCGTTGATTGAACAACATGTCGGCTCCTTCACATGATCCGGTTTTGGATGTCATTGTGATCCCTGTAGAGGCAAGATAGTTGTGTAGTGACTATCAAACATTTGCTCAACTGTTCTACGACCAAGACTTGCCGCTAGGCCTTGCTTGTGCTTGGTATTGGTCATGATTTAAGTTGGTTTCTGTGTGAAATCTGCTCGAACCGACAGGTCACATTTTGATCAGTTGGAACTTGTCACATACCGACACTGACGGGCTTTTCAAAAGTATGATCAGTGGCTGGCCATTTCAAAGGATTGGGTGCCGATCGGGGATGCCCACTTGGTCATTAGCTACTGGCAGATAGCGACCATTAAGCAGCACCAACCATCAACAACCGATCCTTTTCGGGTTATCAACCATCAATAATCAGCACTAACCAACAGCTGCCAACTGCAGCAGAGTCCGCAGCTGAAATTTTGGTCGACGCGTGTTCGTCAAAGAGGGGAGATGGGATGCGAGGATGGAAGATATCGAGCGGTTTTGTCGAGGCCGCAGACCAAGAGTGGTTCAGTACTGACATGGCAACCCATATTTCCTTGAAATCTGAAGATGTTCCCCTTTAACGGAAAATGATCTTGGAAGTAAAAGGCAAACTACGAGGTCGAAATTGTGAGCTTCAACACGGTCACTGACAGCTGGCAGTTGGGAGATACGGAGACCTATGGAGACCTATGGAGACCTATTAACTAGCTTCCCGGATTCCCAAGTGTCCTGCGTTCAAGGCATGGGGTCTTCACTCTAAAGTGGCCTGTGAATTCTACAAGTTCGTGTATTTGTATGCTACTGTTTGCGTGATGTGTCTGCAAATATTACACAATATAATATATGCATAAACAAAAAGCTACAGTATGTGTTTGTGTGCATGTGTACGCACATGTCTATATCTTGTGTGTGTGTGTGTGCGATGCTGGCGGTTATAGGTGGCCAATACCTGAAGCACCACCAAAAGCTGTACGGAAATCAGAGCAGCCGGAGCAACGGCAAGAACAAGCGCAACACGACCGACAACATTACAATCACAAGGATGAACACATTTTGTCAGCGGATTCAAGCTGTACAACTGCCGCATGGAATCGTATGTGCAAATTCATGCGCGCAGCTGCATGATCCACTCCCCAAAAGTTGATCCTGCTTGGTCCTTTCTGAATCTTTTTGGGGTCAAAGCATCCATGTTTGGGGTCTTTAATTCGTGACAAATTGCCAGAGGGTTATGGATCAGTAAAAAAAAATACCAAAAATTGGTAGTTTCTAGGAGGTTCATTGGGGTTGTTTCGACCGCCAGTTGAACACTGTCCGCAAGCCGTTGAGGCTCGATGAAGATAAGCGTCGCTGACACCATGGCGCGCCAAGTTGAAGTGTAAGTTGATCTGCAGCTGCCGTTGATGACAGATCTATGTCCTTGTGACTCGTGCAACTATCCGTGCAAGTTGCTAGTGGAACTACCACTTACCGCACTATCACTGAAATGTTGTAAGCAAAATTCAACTGGCGGGTACCATTTTGTCGGACTTCCCAAAAGATAGCGGTTCATGTTTCTATGGTAATTTGTGGTGGCGGGCAGAACATGGTGGAACCATGACTCTGGGTCGACACCCTAACCGCAAAAATCACCTAACAACCTAGTAACACTAGTCCTTGGGGAAAATTGTGATTCTCTGGACAAGCCAACGAAGAAAAATCAGGAATCTGTAACTTCGGCAAAAACAGACGACAAGATTTAATCAGCTACAGGAATCTGACAAATCCATTCCCTAATCAAGACAATTTCAGCAAAAAGCCCATCGATCACAAAAGCCATGATATCAACCAGCCAATGATGATAGCCGTTGACCATGAAGTGTGAAATAGCTTCACCAACCCTCGACCCTTCAGTTGACCAAGCCTTATCAACCACCTCTCAATACCAACCCTGAACCATCAACACTAGCCCCTAAACCTTACCATCAATCCATCACCAACCCCCACCATTAAGAACAGGAAAACGAATTATCAACTCTTGTCAACCACCATCATCCCTTATTAACCACCACTGACCCTTATTCTCAACCACCATGAACCTTGGTTATCCACCACCACAAGGCCACCATCCACCATGACCGAACGCGACAGCATGGCCTTGCCTGGCGACGTGCCGCGGGCGCAAGCGGCTGCGGCGCCCAAAGCGAGCGCCGACGCGCGCCCCCCCCCGCCGCGGCTCCCGGAGTCCCCGGCTGCGGAAGCCATGCTGATGCTTGGGCGATCGGTGGGAAAGGGTTTATGAATGGGAAATGGTGATTCATAAAGGTGGTCATGGCTAATTATGGTGGATGTGTATGGTGGTTCATGATGGTTGAGCTGCCATGGGGGTGGTTGATGCTACATGGTGATTCGTAATGAACTATCGATGCCTACCAATCATTCAATGAATCATGAATGAAACCATGAATGAGACCATGACAACCCGCAGTACTTGTCAGCCCCATTCTACTGATCAGCTCCTAAGGAGCCGTTATCAAGCCCTGAATCATCAGTATGAAGCCCGAATGATCTTGAATCCCGCCACCATGTTTAGCCAAGTGGTCATCCGCAACTAGCGTGGCAATAATCATGAACCACCAGAGAACATGACTTCCTCAATATCAATTTCCCGTAAGTAAAGAAGGATTATTAGTGAACAATCATTGATCAGCATGAACCCAACCATTTTGATGAGACATGAATCATTGACCAGGAACTCGCCAACTGCCTCAACCCCTCAACCACGTTCCAGACCCAGCCTTAACAAGTGGCGACCCCTCAGGAAAGATGGCCGCCGTCCCGCCCTCTACAAACCCACGGCCTTCGAAATCGAGAAGATGAGATGCTGGGCGGCCACCCATCCCAGGGAATCCCACGCCATGAAATCCGCAGAATCGTTGGCTTTTCAAAGTGAATTTAGCTGGCGAATCCTGCTTGACCATGGCTAATGAACTGGTCACTGATTTCTACTGATTTGTTAAGGTTAATTGTGGCTGAAGAATGGATTCATTCGGTGAAGGTTGGGAATTCCCCCCAAAATCAGGCCACTGATTGGGACTGGCGACCATCTCGATCATAGTCAGCCACGCGGTGCTCCGAGATCACTCCCGCTGAGGAAACAGAGATGGCAACTTCGATGAGGACATGGGAGATGAAAACAACGCAGCTTGGTGCTCGAAGGTCTTTGGTTTTTGGGTGCACCATGGTGCGACCGTTGAAGCATCAGGTCATATCAGGTCACCAGGACGTTTCAATCAGCCGGATGTCACCAGTAGCTTTGGACGATCAGCAAGGCACCCACGGTCATGAGCCTGGTGCCTGGATTCCATGTCGACCATTTTTGGGGTCCTGAGAGATAGCCAGAAGTTGGAGGATGGGGACAGGCCGGGTGGTGACTCAGCACCCCTGGTGGCAGCCAAGAGTTTTCCATCGAAGTGAGGACAAACTTCTAACGGTTGAACCGCTACCCTCCTCACTGGCATCCATTTTCAGAGCTGAGCCGCTAGCATCATCTTCTTCTTCTTCATCATCTTCATCATCTTCATCCTCATCTTCATCGTCATCATTCATCATCATCGTCCACTATCATTCCTTTTGACCATATTGTCAACCACGATTAACCACCATTTATCAATCATCAACCACCAACCAGATCTTCACCAGGTGCCCCTTGTCCATTCCCAACCAGGTGGAGCGAAACTTCTGGGTGACCTTCATCCGAAAGAACCCCATGCTGCGGACGCTGGTCGCCACAGGACCGAGCGAAATAGCCGTCACAGCGTTAGGGCACCCACAAATCACCCTGTACTTGTCGAACATAAGAGCAATATTGGTGGTTTTAAAGATGGGATATTTTTTGAATGGATAAGAATAGTGGTTTATGATGTTAGTGATGATTCATGGTGGTTGACAAGCCAGTTGATGATGGTTCAAGATAGTTCATAACGGTTAACACTACTTGAAAGTTGCTAGTAATGGTTGAACCTGTTGGGAATGGCCATGTTCCAGCCAGTTGCGTTTGATTGTGTTTGATTACCAGAGGATTGTGTTTAATTATCAGCCTCGTGAATGCATGGTACAACAGCTCTTCGTGGTTACTACTTCGTGGTTAGTAAAAGGGATTTTTGCGCGGATAGCTAGGGGGTACCACAAAGTGCGGGACCCATTTCAACAGGAAAACACCACATTTTCCTTGGTACACAACCATCCACGCATACATTCAACTGGTGCTTCGTGTTCAGCAGGTTGTGTCCCAGGAAGATGAAGCTCCCCTGAGACCATTCGTTTGCAATGCTTGTGCTCCCTCCCGTCAGCACACAAGGTCAAGCCATTTCAGTTTAAAGAATGTACCAAACACCTGGACATAATCAAGTAAAGAAAGATCCAAAATGAAAATGCAGGAAAGATGACAACCCGGAAAAAGAGGAGAACAACAAGAGCAACAACGATTTTGTTGACAGACGCATGTCTTTTCAAACCCTTGGCATTGTACCTGTCATATTTCAGCTCCGCCAAGGAAGGGCCAACAAAGAACGGACCCAGCGGATTGGGGCGATGCGGATGCGTCACTGATGGGTCCCAACGGCCCGTCCTTCATCGGTAAAGTCTTTCGGGATCCCATGTCTGCGAAGGTGGGCTGCTGCCAAGTGACTGCTGTTGTAGTGCAGCCAGCTGCAGCTGGTTGAGTCGTCGGTGGGTTGTGCGCATGACAAGCTGGTTGGAAGTGGTCTAATATGGATAATACGATAGTACCTTTTAGCACGGATACCTAGATACACATGAAGATAGTGTAGATGGATATACCCAGGTGCTTAGTTTTACTATATGGGTGGTTATTGCATTCCCTAATGGAAAGGCAACACCCTAATCAGTATCTGCAAGCCACTTCTGGGTCAGGTTAGCATTGCAAGTCTGGTCAGGCCTGGTCCTTTTTTGTGGTTGAGGCGGCCACTCAGATAAATGATCAAGATCTCAACCATTAAATGGTTCTCCATTTAAGGTAACCATGAAATCAACCATTAGATTATTAAGATCCAAGTCGGAAACCAAAATGATATCCGTGGTTAACTATAACCAACCATCATCAATCAACCATCATCAACAAACCCTATGGTTACCATCATCAACCAAACATCAAACCATCATCAACAAACGGTATTAACGATCACTATCAACCATGATCAACCATCACTTTGATACCATCATCAACCATCATCAACAAACCATCATTACACATATAGGGGTTTCTCAAAATAGGGATGCCCCTAAATCATCCATTAATAGTCATTTATAGTAATAAACCAACCATTTTTTGAGGCTCCCTATTTTGAGAAACCATCATATTATCCCTATGGTTCTCACCACCTGCTCACAGGTGAAGTTGATCTACGACGGCCACAATCGCTACGACTTCCACGCCGTTGATCTTTGGACTCGGCCGACGGTGACTCGGCTAGCGCACCAGGGTACTACGCAGCAGAGTGGTGGGCTAGGTATCACATTGGTAGTGAACCTTAATACAGTAGTTTCTTAAAATAGGGAACCCTGAAAAATGGTTGGTTTATTACATTTCATTACTATAAATGACTATTGATGGATGATTTAGGGGGTCCCTATTTTGAGAAACCATCATATGGTGGTTCTATACGGGATGCAGGTGGTTTTATAGGGGAATGACTTGTGGTCAATGGCGGACCAACAATAACACCAACATGGTCGTTTCTGAAACTTGGGAAGCCCCAAAAATGGTTGGTTTGTTTCTATAAGTGGTTATAAAGCTGGATGATTTGGGGGTGCCGCCGGTAACCACCATGTGGTTCATAGTAGCAGGACCTCCTGGGGACGTGTGCGGTTAAAAGTGAATATAAAACACTGCCAAGACCCATGAATTACAAGCGTCATAACATCTTCGTATGATTATAGTGGCCTCCAAATAGATAGAAATTGATTTTGCCACTATTTATGAAGGATTTCACTTTTCTATCTATTTTGGGGTGGCTATATTAATACATGATTGACATTAACAATTCGCGAGTGAATAGTGCAAGTTACTGATGATAGTTAGTAGTAACCTGATGGTTGATGGTGGTTGCTGATGGCTAATCATCGGTGAATAGTGGTTAGTTCATCATCATAGTGGTATAGTATATAGATATTGCTTCCGAATGATTGTTAGTCATGACAAACACGGATTGGTATCATATTGGTGATTCACAATGGTGGTTAGCTGCTAGTAAGCGGATGGTTCATAGTTGCTATTGACGCGCAAATTACGATCCTGATTCACAGGTTAAGCCTGTGCTAGTCATAACCATCATTTCAAGATGAACCTTGATCAATCACCAATCGTCGATTCTGCCCAGTTGAGCACTCAGAACGAAGATTGAGGATTGTTGACAATGATGATTGATACTAGATATTGACGGTTCGTAGGTACAACGACGACCATGATGATTGATTGTTTGAAGATGAGGATCGATCATGGCCAGTGTATGGAAAATAAATGGTTGATGACTGCTAAGAGTAGTTTTAGCTCAATACTGACAGTGAATATGTATGGTGATGATTCCTGTGATTAACCAAATATTGTTGACCCAAATATTGTTGACATCGTTGTACAAATAATCCTAATACCTTTTGTGTTTATTCAAGTACTATTCAATACTTATAGGGGAAAGAAAATACCACATTGTTCCTGCCGAAGTGTTTCTCTCCCCGTGCAGCAACAATAACCTTTCACTGCTTGACCAGTATTCAACAGTGTAGTTTTGAAGCATGATGCTGAATGATCTTGAAGCAGTTCATAGAAATGATTATGGTTACCATGGCGCGAATTCCCCTTTCATGGTTACCATAAATAACAAATATTGAATCAATTCTGAACCGATTCATGTGGGCAAGAATTGTTGAACCCCTCATCGGCACTGATAGCTGATGAGGCAACAAACGCGGAGTTTCATGAATGGTTGGTAAATGCTTAAATATGCTTGAATGAACTTTAATTGATGGTTTTAACATAACATGCTTAGTTGATGATAAGTTAGTGGTTCACACTCGCCAATTGATGCTTAGATCATTGTTAAATTATGGTTAGTCAATGGTTGAGGGATGGTTAGTTGATCCTTCAGTGATGATTAATTGATGGTGCACAACCACTGTGATAGGTCATCCGTACTTGCCGTGTCTATTACAGTGGATGTTGTTCGTTGTGATCCCCTGTTGTTAACCCAGTATCACCCAGCTTGTACATTTTCAGTAGTTGTTAATGGCCATTCCATAATTTCTCTTCTCAACCAGTAGTACGAAGGCCCCCTAGATCCCTGCGGTTTAGCAGGGTCATGTTTCATATTTGTGCTTTCTACAAAGGGTATGATATTAGAATGAAGGGGTTGATCTGTTCTGACTATCCATACTTTCCGGTACGATTATCAATCTTATTCGCACGATGTATCAATCACTTTTAGCCTTTGAGCCTCTATAAACCAGTACGGACCAGCTCGCTAAGCGTAAACAAGCGTCGTAAACCAGGTTCATAATTATGATTGACCATCATCCACCATCTCAACACCGGGGATTCCTTGGTTTACTCTGGAGATTAACCATCATTTGCCAGCTTCTTATCCATCAGGACGGGCTATCCATCATTACGAATCATTTGCGCATTGTTAGCCGACATTGATCATTTCTATCCATCATTAAACAGCTCCTTGAAACCAGCTTATCGCATCTTATCGCTATGTTTAGCATTGATTTCTCCTGTCCACACAGGCCTGCCTTGATCTCAGGTGGAGGGGTCCATTGAGAAGCTGAAAAAAGATCGCTATTTGTTCAAGCCAATACCTATGCATCTCGGCAACACAACGACATTGAGGGGAAGCCATTGGGAACCTCAAAGCTATGGATGATTACTGAACATGACTAGTATACGAAATGACAACTGGGGGTACCCTCACTTTGAGAAACACCCAAATCAGGCAGCAACACAACGACATCGCTACAACCTGCAGTTAGCATTGGCATATCTCTTAGCTGACTGAGTAGCCAAGCAGCCTGGACTAGCCCACCATGAAGCACTTTTTCCCTCGACCTTCCACTGTTCAGCTCAGTTGCTGCACGCTGCTGCGCCGCAGGTTGTACCGCACCTGGATGTACCACGAATCCTATCGGCATCACAAAAACATCGATGCGACCTCTGAAGATGCTGGGGTCATCCGCGAGATCCTCAACTTCAGTTGCATCGACGCCGATCTCTCGGCAGGTCGCGGCTTGCTGGTCACACGGAAATGGAGCTGTTGTTTAAGGCTTAGCTGGTGGTGAATGATCATGAATTATGGTTGACTGTTGATTTTCATACTTAGTTTCATGATTAGTTGATGGAATAATTCAGGGTAGGCTATGGTAGACTGTTGTTGATTGTCGATTTTAAGGCTTAGTCTATGATAGAATTCATGATATGAAATTATGATGTATCGTCCCACGACCCAAAAAAAAGTAGTTCTACATAAAACGCTCAGCCCGTTCGAATGGTTGGACATTTGGCACTCGCCATGTAGGTCCATTTGATTTGCTGCGAGAGTCCACCCAAGCCTGAGGCAAGCGTCAAAGGTATCGGTTGAGCTTTGGAAACCCGCCACAGCCAGCAGCAGCGTCAGCAAACACTCATTGCGGAATGGTTGAATCACAAATGCTGAATCAGATGTTCAAGAAATTGATTCTACATCTATTCATCACTAGTTTGCTTATCCATACCATCATGAACTACATCAACCGTGTTCATCAACCATGATCAACCATCATCACCCATCATCAACCATCACCAACCATCACCAACGATCACTAGTCCCAAGCCAACAGTTCCAAGTGGCTGGGGGCCCCACCTATGAAGCAACCAACCAGCTCCCGCTTCACCAGCAACGTCGCCAGGGCGTTGGTCGCCTCTGGTGGCACTGCTCCCGGCCTCCTTCTTCTGCGCACTGACCTGCGATGAGTTGTCGGTGGGGGAACCCTTCCGGGCGCCGGGTCGTGGGTGTGACCTGAAGGAAACGGCGGGTGGGATGGTGAACGTAGGGTCGATGGTAGATGAGGGTAGATGATGGTTGATGTTTACAATGGTTCATGATGGTTCATTGTTGCTGATGAATGTTAGTTGATGATGATTGAGAATGGTTCGCAAGCTGCTAGATGATGGCTAGTGATGGCGGCACATAAGTTGTATGACGGTTGATCCGGGTGCTGGTTGATGGTGAACAAGCTGCTGAGTGATGGTCAACCAATCGGTGTTAATACTGATAAACAGTGAATAGTGGTTAAGGATGTGGTTGATCTTTCTGAACATGAGTCAGTATTGGTGATGTAGTCCCTCATGATCATAGCAATCATTTGTCGTTTACATTCCGCCGTTCTGGCGGGTCATCACTGAAGATTCTTATCATCAACATGTTGTCATCCTAGCTGTTGACCATGATGAAGCACTCTCAGGCTGAACGGGCATTATACCATCATCATACAATTCGCGCTTCTACCAAGAAGAACCATAGGAACCGCAAAGAACCATGCGAACCTAAAGACGAGCCCAATGAACCATGAAGATTGTTCACTTGATCGTCATGGTCATCAAGAGACCGTTGACTCATTCATCACCCTATAAACGAACCATTGATCAATACCTGACAGTCATCGCGATGATTATAATCAGCAAGGAACCATCCTAAGCATCCAAATGATCCTAATCATCAGCAATTATCCTAATCATCCTAATGATCCTGGTGGTCATGATGATCCTAATGATCATGATCAACCAACGAACCACCCAGCAGGGTCCTTCCAGTGGACCTCGCCATGGGGTCGCCTGGGAGGTGGGTGGCGCCGTGATCTTGACCTGGATCATGCAGAGGGCTGGGATGACGCTCAATAGCTCCTGGACGGCAGGGACGGAATCTCACCATAGGGTGATAACTAATAATAAGTACACTCTGGTAAACTAATATAGCAATGGAAAATCACCCTTTTTTGTAGGGAAAAACCCAGGGAAACTACCAATAATTGGTGGATTTTCCATTGCCATCTTAGTTTACCACAGGGTAGCTAATAATAGGAGATAACTAGGATGATAATAATAATAATAAGTAGCTAATAATAGCTGATACTCACCATAGGGTGATTCAACCTGCTAATAATACGGTGATAACTAACCATTGGTGGTTAATAATAGGGGATAGAAACCATCAAGTAGATGGGGATGTACCAACTATGTAGCTATGGGTCAAAGCTTTAATCAACCAACTAATGGGGGATAACAACAATTAATGATAGGGGAACCAGGGGTACAGGGTGAACTGACCCCCTGCCAAATGGGAATTGATGATTGCCATAGGAAGATTACCATGCGGAGTCACAGTATTCCTATAGCAATTAGTATCATGACTTATTACTGTTCCTATAGGGAATCATAGGGAGTGCCATAGGGATTACCATAGGATTTTGATATCATTTTGATGGATGACTACCATTGATTGAATTACCATAGGAATTGTTCACTATAGTAATTCAATCAAGCAAATAAAGGATTATCATCAATTACCACTGGATTAGCCCCATAGGCATTACCATTCATTATCATGTAAGGACATGTTGTAATTTGTATATGTATGCCTCGCAGATGTCCCATGCGTATCTTCGAAGAAAACGCACCGGGGAGCAGTGGATTGGTCGCCAGAATTTACCACACACATAAGGCAGTGGTTCACCCCGTACCCCTGGTTCCCCCACCATGAACCATTGTCTTCCCTGTTAATGTTGGTTATTATCCCCCATTCTTGGTTGATTAATATTGACCCATAGTAATAACAAAGCAGTTTTAACCATTATTGACCAACTATTATGAAGCCTTTCGACCAGGAATTCACCAACTTGTTCTAGCATCATCAAGCAATGTTTTGACCATACTGGTTCGTCATCAATCGCTGCTGCAAGAAATTGCAAACAGCAGCGGGGCAAACAGCAGCGAAGATTGAGAATTCCTAATGTCCTGTTGCTTCAGTCCCTTGCAGGCCCTGAACGATACAAGGACCGGCGCCTTGGGGAACCTGCGCCATGTGCTACCGGTGACACCCAAGGGTTGAGAAGCTACCAAGGTATGGGTCAACACGCACTGGAATAGATAAAAAGTCTGGTGGTTTCTCAAAATAGGGGTACCCCTTTCTAATCCAACATTAGCGATTTCTAGTAATAAACCAACCGTTTTGGGGTCCCCTGATTTGAGGAACACCCATATGAATGATCCGAATGAGGATCAATGACAACGGAGACGCAATCAGCAAGAATCAACGATGGACATGGAATGGGAGAGAAACAAATCGATAGCGGGATTGTTAGTAACCAAGCATATTGGTGGAATAGAAACAGCTGTAATTTCGATGTTGCAGCAACTATTGGATGTGAATCATGATGGTAGGGAGAGTTGAATGATGTGGAAGGGACAACTCTGGAAACCTGTTCACTAGGTATGCAGAGAATATTAGAGGCAAGAGTTTGCCTAGTCACTACCCTACATCTTTTTTATAGCTTTGTCTTACGAACGAGGCCCAGTCCTAAGTATCCCTTGTGCCAGCACTGCCACTCCCTTCCTGTCATTCACCCGCTGGCCCTTTGGCCATAAATTAAAATTATGTAAAATCATGTTTATAAATGTTCATCAAATGCGAACCAGCTACTAACCTGCTATCAATCATTCAACTAACCATCGCCAGCTAATCAACAACCTGCTAAAGCTACTAACCCCAAATCAACTACTAAGCTTCACCAAATCATCAGCTAAGCTCAGCCTACTAACCTCACCAGCCACACCACCCGGGCAGCGCCAGCGCCACCAGGAGCTTCGCGCCTGGTTGCTGCTGCCTCGCTTGGCGTGGATCGCCTTCGTGATCTGGCGCGCCGTCAGTTGGATCCCAGACGCAGTGCTGTTGAACATCGTAGGTGCCGTGCAGATCTGGTGAGGATGGTGGGTGGTGGTGGTTGTTGCTTAAGCTTGATTGGTGGTTATGGTGCTTGTGGTGGTTATGCTTGGTGGGATGGTCGGTGTCCTTAAGAGTTATAGGTGTTGTCAGTGGGTTTGGTATAAGTTGGTGAGAAACTAACACTAAAGAGCTTGCTTGATGGTTATGGTGGTTAATAGTCAATTAAGCTTCATAGCTGGGAGTACCTAAAGTGGTTAATGATTGATTAGTGGATAGCTAGTGGTTATCGGTGTGCGGTTCAGAGTGATTCAGAATAGTTTTAGTTGGTAATTAGTGATTGATTAATGATGAATTAGTGGAAAACTAGTGGATAACTTTGGGTTGATTGATAGTGATCAAGAGTGGGTAACTTTAGTGGTTAATTTGTGATTGATTGGTGGTGAATATCAATGGATAGCTAGTGGATGATTATGCAATAGTCATCAAGAGTAGTGGATAAGCAGTGGTTGATTAACAGTGAATAGGAGTGGATAGCTGATTAATTCGTGATTGATTAGTGGATAACTGGCAGACAACTAGTGGTTCATTGATAGCTGTTGGTGTTTTGATGGATGATTAATCACTGAAAGGCGATTCTTCAGCGATTGATCCATGGTTAACTAGAGATTGGTTGGTGGATAACTAGCGGGTGATTAAAAGTGATAGAGAGAGAGAGAGTGGATAAGTGTAGTGGTTAATTAATGATTGACTAGTCTCCAACTAGCGATTGATGGCTAATTGATAGTTGATGGTTAATATGGCGAGTTGGGTCGAGCACTTAACCATCGAGTTTGCGGGGAATTAGTTCAACAATAATAGTTGGAAAACAACGGGTGATGGTGGTACACCAGGGTGTACAGGGTGAACCGACCCACAACCAAATATTAACCATTATAAACCAGCCATGAGCCAACCATCAGTCATCCTATCAACCAACCTTCTGATTTGATTAGTCATATTTGTTTTCCAACTATCAGTCATATCGCTGGAAGCAAACAAATATTACCCTCTTCTTGTCTGACATTGCAACGGATATCCACCAATTAGAGATGGTTTCCCGGGGCTTGTCTATAGAGTACGGTGATGTTCCATGGCTCCTACGGTTTTCCAATTGTTTTCCTATGGTTTTCCTTTAATTTCCCCAGGGACGATTTTCCATCGCCATATTAGATCACCAGAGGGTAACCACCTATCATTCGTAGACTTGGCTGTTTCCACATCGCACGTCGAGAGGCCTCGTGGGAACATTGATCTTCTGCATGCTGGATCTGTACTACGGAGATAAGGACAGCAGCCAATCAGTAAATACTGGGTTGGTTAGCCATGTTTAGTTAGCCATGGTTGCTTGACCAATGGATTAATCAGGGTCTAGCAGCAGTTTCTAGTGATTAATCAAGGTCAATAGTGGTAAATAAGGGTGACAACAGTTGCTGACAATGCTTCCTAGTAGTGACTAATACGTTGGTTGATAGGGACAAACTGGATAATACCCCACACTAAGCAACTAGGTGTTTGTTTGATGGCTCATTGGATGAATCATGGGGTGTTGCAAACATGCAAGTTTGCAACCAATGATCTCGGCTCAAATTGAGGTTACCGGATTGCTCTGTTGCATGATTTCATACTATTGGAAATGATTGCATTGAGACTGTCAAATTGTTTGACATTGTATCCTTCGGTGTCTCATTGTCTCATGTTCTGGTACTTTCCCT
>VSDK01005992.1:419173-433907 GCA_009767595.1 Symbiodinium kawagutii
GAGCTTGCTTTTGTGTGCCAGGTGTAATGCTTTGAGCACATGAAGCTTTGCTGGACTTGCTTTGTGTGGCAGGTGTTCCTTTCTCATCTAGAGTGTAATACTTTGTAGTACCTTCCAGTACTTTGTACTTCCCTGTAGTACACAGAGCATCACGAGCAAAAGCAAAAAAAAACACACAAAGCAGAGCCGCTGAAAGTTGCGAACACGCGCCGCAGCCACACCTATAGGCAAAACATTTCTTCAAACCTCCTATAGGATCAAACTGCCCTCCTATCGGAAACTTCCGCCCCCGCCTCGTGCGGGTTCTACTTGTAACCTTCCCAGCTCCAGAAGCAGAGAGCGAGCAGCAATTGTGGCGATGATTTTATCTTGTTTTGCTGCTTTTATCAAGCGTAATTGTCATGATCGAGTGGTAAACATAGGCAATTTGGTCAAGTGGCCATCATTATCCAGTGTTTGATTAAACCATTGTCCGCTGTCCACGGTTCACAACCACCAACCCATAAATGACATGAACGTAATTGTCAAGGAATATAATTTTGCTATTTGCCAGCAGTGACCGCTATTAGCATCTTTTACAAATATAAGCCACTAATAGATCATCCTTATTATTAGATATTATCATAATGATATTAGCATCAATGATCTACAAGTCATTCTTACCCCTCAATGTTGATCACAAATTTTCGTGAAGCAGGACTCTCCATGGTTGACCAATGCTAAGCGCTAATGATCAAACTCCAGCAAAATCAAACGTGTTGGTATATCAGCAAATAAGAAATGTGCCAGCAGAATGATCAAATCAAACCAGCAATATTTACCACGGATAAATCCATTTTTGGCCATTCTCAGCAACTACCAACCCATATTTACCATGACTTTCAGCCATGTATCAACCCTTCTCAGAATCGTTTTTAGTCTTTATGGTTGGCAATCATTTGACCATTGTCAACTCTCACGAATCATCATCAACCATTGATATGCAGCTTGTTATCCAGCATTGACCCTTGTTAACGATCACCATCACTACTCATCACTATCCACCGCTCCCCCCACCGTGCAGGCTGTCGGTTTGGAGCCTCGACTGCTACGACCGGCCCCTTGGCGCCACAGAAAGCTGTCCTCGACTGTCAGACCCAGGTAGAGCCACTGGTGATGGTTCACAATGCTTGATGGTGGGTTTGGACCATCAATGGTTAATGGGCATGATGGTTATCATTTGTTTAATGATTCTGATGGTTTAATGGTTTATGATGGTCAATGATGGTTTAAAAACCATTGATGGTTTATGATGGTCAATGATGGGTTATAATGGTTGATGGGTTAATGATGGTTCATGTTCCGGATGGTTGTGGTTAGCAATGGCTGATATTGGTCAACAATACGGTAACAAGCTGTTTGTTTCGGCTTAGTGCTTGTTGATGATGCTTTAAGAATGGTTAGTTTTGCTGCTTTTCATTTGGTAATGACGATCGACGCTGGCCAATGATGGTTGATGATGGCTAGTAACTGTTTGTGATGAGTGATGAGTGTGAAGATGCTTAAGGAACGTTAATATTGATACCCAACAACTGTAGCCAAGAACTTTGCTGGCGGAATTTCGAAAGAATAGCTTAGTGATGGTCGATGATGCTGAATTGTCATGCTTACCGCTGTTCACACTGGTTAATGATGCTTAGTATGTTCTAGTGGTGCTTAGTATGTTCTAGTGGTGCTTAGTGATGCTGAAAAGTGGTTGAGGATGCTTAATCATGGTTAGTGATCGTTTTTGGTTTGTCAATGATGGCCAATGATGTCTTCTATCGGTCATAACACTGGGTAATGAGGTTCATGATAACTAGTGACAACTCCGATGCAACTACTGGTTTTTACCAAAGATGTGTGATCACCGTCATTCGTCGTAAACAATGGTTGAACGTGGGTCATAGATTGCTGCCATGTTTGTTTGTCATTGATATTTACCATTGTAACGGATCATTTTCAACAATCATTGATCTTCTTGATACATCCTTACGAGCCATCATCAAGGTATTCCTTTGACCAAAGTACTGTTCTTAACCATTCTCCACCATCAATTCCTGAATCCACCATATAGTTAAGAATGGAAATCAGCCTGGTTATTGGTCGGTTGGTGATCCCCTGGTTGGTCAATTCCCCGTTGTGAATCGTTATGGTAAGCTACCATCACCATCCACCAGCCAATGAAGCGACGCACCACTAGAAGCCTTGTTGGCAATGTTGAGCTAACAAACCAACCATGGGCCATTATCAGTTTGGCATTATTCATTAGCCAATCATGAATAATGATTAAGCAATCATCAACCAATCATTAACCAGCCATTGGCCATTTTCACTCTGGCATGATTGTCAGTTTTTACAAACCGATACTGCTGGTCACTGTAAGCCATTGTCAATCAACTTCACCAATTGATTCAGGTATCATTTCACCCTTTTTGTTAACCACTATGAAGTATGGCTTTCGACAGTGAACCTTTAACCAGCCATTGACCAACCAATAAGCATTGCCCAACCCTGGTTATGAAGCAACCAGCCGACCCCTAATTTTTAAGCTAAGCATCATAAACCACCATTGAGGTCCATTAACCATCATAAATCATCCTACCATCATTAACCAACCATCATTAAGCATCAACCAACCCCATCATTAAGCATCAACCAACCCATCATTAACCAACCAACCACCCAACCGACCAACCAACCCAACCCACCCCAACCCCACCATTGACCCCTCGACCGCCGCTGTCGATCCATGAGGTCCTGTCCCACCTTCTTGGACCTTCGACGGCGGCAGCAGGTGGAGTCCGCCGCCTTCATGTCTAAGGCGCGGCAATTGCTGCGATTTGTCAAGGGCTTGGGGTATTTACCATGGTTTATAGGGGATCGATGGGATCTATAGTGGTCAACCATGATTTACCCTAGGTTTTTCACAGGGTCAATGATGGATTTCTAGTGGCTTATGGCTATTTGTAGTGGTTTATAGGGGATAATGCCAGCGATTTTTTTACTATGGGATAATGCCATTATTAACAATATTATAGCGGATACATCTATGGTTTATGGCTTATGGTATTTACCATGGTTTAATGGTTGAACAACTACTAGGTGGTGGTTATTTACCGTGGTTTGGCACAGGGTGAATGATGAATTTACAGTGGTTTATAGCTATTTGTAGTGGTTTCTTGGGGATCTACCACTATAAATAGTTATACTTATACTTAACCCATGCATTCTAATAGGATGAACAATGGATTTATGATGGTTTAGAGTGGTTTATATAGGGGATAATCATCAACAATATTGATCAACAAGAATGGGTGAACTACCAGTTGGTGGCTTATAAGGGATTATCGTACCAGGATACTGATTGCTTACTAATAATGATACCAGTATACTGATAATAAAAAGATATTGTAGGATAAAACCTTTGGGTTTACCATGGTTTATAGTATAGGTGAATAATGGTATTCTAATATTGGTTATTTGTTTATCAATGGCTATTATATCTATGGTTAACCCAAAGGTTACTATCTTATGGTGTATTCCGTACGGATCAATAATGGTGTTCTGATAGTTGAGCACCAAAATTGCGGATGATGGTGGTTCGCAATGAATGCATCGTCTTGGTCGTGCACCCCCAGCTGCAGCAGAGGGACACGAGAGTGGTCAAGAATGGTTTACGATGGGGGATAATAGCCAACAATAGCTGAAACACTCGCTGGGCAATGATGGTACACCAGGGGTACAGGGTACCTACAGCCATTGAACCAAGTAGTTGAGTCCAGCTGTTGGGAGGGGTGGAGCCAGGGTACCCAGTGCTACCCTGTTAGAGTGGGAGCGATTTGGAGCTACCAGGAGGGTTCGAACCGAATGCTAGGATAGTAATTGATTGATGAGGTAAATGAATGCGAATGGTCAATAATGCTTTGCTAGTGGCTGATGGTGATGAATAATGAACCTTTAGGTTTATGAATGGTCAATAACGGTGGTTGAGAATGGCTGATTGCTCGTATATAGTGGTTATTCATTTATTTTTAGGATTATCAAAAATTTCTCATAATCATAGTGGTATCATAGTGATTATTAATTTACGTATGTATTTATTCATTTCTGGATTTACTTACTAGGGTCAATGATGATGACTGATACTGCTTTCTACTGCTGCTTGACTTCACAGTTTGACACTAACGAGGCGAAAATCGGTGGTCATAGTCACTCATGGTGGTTAAGCCTTGTTAATCATGGTTGGTGGTGTTGGCTGTTAGTAGTTGACCATGAAATGGTTGGATAATCAGGGTTAGTGGTGTTGGTTATGGTGGTTAAGCCTTGTTAATTGGTGATTAATGATGTTTGTAGTTGCTTCTGGTGAAAAATGATTCACATGGTATAATACTAGGGATTGACAGCTGGCATCCATAATGATTGATTCACGATTCTTAGCAGTCCTTGTTAGCTTGATAGCGGTTACTGCCAGGGAGCTAAGTGGTGGTTGACGAATATGTGATTGATTTATTGACAGTGATTGAGAATGACTATCGATTTGGAATGGTTACCACAAGCTAGTAATGATCAGCACTTTAAGATTCTGATCGATACTGGTTAGGTTTGCTAAAAATTGGCTGATATATAATGGTCAACTAATGGTTTGCCAATGGTTGACAATGTCTTTTTGATGGTTTGCCATGGTCAACAGTGCTCAAAGGATGGTAGCGTGATGGCTGATACTTGTCCACATGTGCTTACTAGTTGAGGTAGATACTGGCTGATCGTGCCAAGCAATCGACCCAAATGATGCTTGAAGCCTGGCCACCAATTTTTCGTTATCGTTTCTGGTGCAAGTTTTGCCTGTGCCTTTGGCGGGGCATCCAGCTGCAAGGCGGCAATGTATACACAGCTTTGGCCCATTCAATGTCTTTTGGTTTACAAAACACTTCTTTCGACTACCCAATGACCAAAGCGTTGATTGCTAAATTCATTGGTTTTGATTTTGGCAGTGCTGCGCGGGCATTATGTTTGTCTTTGGCATGTGCCGGTATTGTGCCGTAAAGATCCTATGTAGAGAGTGGAGCGAGATGGAAGAAGAATCTGTTCATCAGTGATCATGACATCGCATCCTTGAGTTCGTCCTTTCCTTGCACGCGCCTCTTGGTACAATGACCATTTTTTGATAAAGCTAAATTTGCTTGGAGTTTAATTTTAGTGAGGAGATTTCACATGACAGACATTTGAGGAGCATGGTTTTCAGCTGAATGCTGAGCCCAGGTTGACCTGGGTTAGTGTCCTTTCGATCTGATATGTCACTGCTTCTCCATTTCGATGTTTAGGTTGATCTGACGAATTCTTTGGCCGTATGTTTTGGTCTTTAGGGCAGGCATTGGCGAAAGCCGTGCCCGGCGCCATGCATGGCAAGCCTTGCTCAAAGATACAAGCCCGGCCGCGACCCTGAACAAGAACCGCTGGACAGTGCTGGAAACCTGAGATTACTGGTGAATCAATCATGTTGCTGCAGAAAGGTTGACATTGGCAATGTGTTAAGGCTATTCAGAATGTATGCAACACACCGCAGGGAGAACATTCACAGGTACAAGAAAAGATGTCCAGAGGCGACTCATCTTCCACATGGCCCAGCCCGACATCTGAAAACTCAATGCCGTCCTGGGTTTCTGCAGCGTCTGGAAAGTGTCCACATTGAATTAAGCCTATTGTGAGATGATTTCAAACCTTTTCATCCCAAAGATATGAACCCCAAATATATTCCAAGCCTATTATCGATGTGTTTCTGAAGATATGCCTGGCCCCATTCATCCCCGGTCACACAACATTGCTTACTAATAGCTGATACTCATTTGTGGCTGGCTAGTGGCTCCATTGGGCGCTGGAGAATCATTGCTTACAATGGTCAGTTGTTGTTTGAAAATGATGAAGGACTAATGATTTTAACCATGAACCGACCAACAGTTTATGGCTCATGACTAATGATTGCTACTGCTGGATGGCATTCTTTGGTTACTCATTGTTGAGTCGCTGCTCACTCCTGGTTGATAGTGGTCAGGTACAACTGGTTGCAACTGGTTTCGTCAATCGTGGTATTTCACCAGTGGAATTTCAATGTATTGCTTATTCAGAATTTGTCATTGGTTAAATCAACTGGTTTCCCAAATGATAATCACATGTTTATGCCAAGATCACTGGTAAATCCCACATAGATTCCTAGAATCTCTTCACTAAGCACCGGCTCACCACTGGTTCCTCCATGGCGTCGGTTTCCCTGGGAGGTGGGCACTCGCCACGCGAGCGGCAAAGTGGATGCAGATCGGCTGCTGAGTCAACTGGCCACCAACAAAAGCCTCTTCCAAAGCCACCTGGCATCAGATGCCGCGCGTTGCCGGTGCTGCTGCGATAAGAGACAGCCATGGTATGAAAATGGCTTGGGATATGGGATGGCCATGGTATAGTGACGATAGTGAGCAGTAATAAGTTGCTTGGTATGAGAAGTGGCTAGTGATCATTGATAATGCTTCATGTGGCAGGCGCAGTACTTCATGCACCTCAGCAAAAATGACTCAAGACAGCACGAAAAAATATGTTTTGGATGTCCTTCAAGCAGATTTCATGAACAGAGCCATATCTATTAATCATCAAGTTGCTAAAGTCCTGGCAGGTGTCACAGTTCCGACACTCTGCCATGCAGATACGGTGGCAGGCACAGCATAGCTGCTACCCCTAGCCTAAAATCCACATTCGACCATATTGGTATGGCTATACCCAGAGGTCCATTTTCCCTCCATGGTGACATAGGTAAAGCCACACGCGCGATTGTCAAAGGTTTACTGGTCAGGTGACCCACCAATCATGGATGCTCAGCCCAAGCAACTGACTGGTACGGGGTATCCGTTCTGAATTCTTCGGGCGTATCAATCATACATTGACATCATTGACCACGGTGCCCACATATCTACCATAGCTAGACCAAGACACACAAAGAGATTGAGGGGCAGCAGTCGAGTGCACGTACAGCTCGCGTTGAAGCGCTAGCTGATCCAGGACGGTTTCCCTGGATCACTCCTGATAAAAGAGCTCTGGTTGACGGGTACCCGTTGAGGGAACTAGAATCAAACCAATCATCGAGATTGAATTCTCGGCAGTGCAGGGACTGATGCTTTGTTCCTCCCTAAGTTGTTTGGTATCATGAGACTCTACGCCTGATGGGCCATCCTTTGAGTGAAGTCTGCGACTTCAAAAGGGGCGTTCTTTCATCGAAACTGCTGGCAGTCCAAGTTGTCATGAGCTGGAGCTCCCAGGAGCTGCGCCTCCCAATCTGAGCCCCAGGTTGCTGACCCCATATGACCGCTCCATGCTTGGGGAACTGAGGTGAGATGGAGGCGCACCAGGAATACGAGGACCTGCGAGAGAACACGCCTCCCGGGACGCCTAAGAACCAAGCCGTCTTGGACGATGACGTCATGCTGAAGTGACAGCTGGTTGCGACCATGTGAAGACCAGTGGCTTGAACCATTGATCTTCATTGTTTATAAACTATAATAAACTGGTGAAATGATGGTTTAGGGTTAGTTGATCATCGATATTGTGGTTAGTATAGTGGTTACTATAGTGCTAAAATAGTGGTCGATAGTTACTGAAGTGGTCAATCCATGAATTCATTCTCATCCTAACTGGGATAGCTCTGCTGAACATTCGCCCTACGAGCATGGCGAATGTTTCCAGTCGAGGATGCACATCCACGATCCACGACAAGCATCACACCGAGTGTTGAGGCTTAGCACTGCTACGGAAAAAATTGGATCACCGTGTGGAAACCTGGAAGCACCAGCTGGTAGCTTCTCCCTTAATAGTTTGCTATCATTGGAAAGTAGCATATTTGGTGAACGGATAGATGATGGTCAAGATTTATCATGAGTCTCAACAAGAGTCGTGTTTAATCATGGCTCATGATGTTTTTGTCGTGTTTAATCATGGGTCCATGAATGGGGTGACCTCAGAAGCATCCCTAAATGGCCGTGTTTTTGATTGGGAAACCAACCAGCTATGTGGATACCATCGTTGATGGACATGCATTCTGCGCCGTGCGACAGCGTCACAGCATCGCGTACGTCGCATCCATGTTTTAGTGTTTCACTTCGACAAAACTGGGCCTGAAGAGCGGTGGCCTCGTTTCACAGTGAGAAAGTGCTAGGCAGGTTGGCAGTTTCATGAGTTCCATTAGTGATTCATAGTGATCACTAGTTCAGTACCAATCAACCGTTGTCAATACATCAACAACGCTTATTGATTGGCCCTTGATATGATTGATTAATATGATTGCTTGATTGTTGGTGAACGGCCAACTAACAGCAAATACAATACCAAGCCAAGTGGTTCATCAAATGACGAATGACTCACAGAAAAAGTAGTAATGCTCAATAGTCCAGTGATCGATGGGTGTCCATTCGGTTGATTAGCAATTCTTAGTGACAGTGGTTGGTCTAGACTCCTCCAGCTACATGGTGTACCCCCAAGTCGAGATGATGGGCCCCACTGCTGTTGGCTGCACTGAGATGTCCCTTACGGCGTTTTTTGGGGACTGGATAGAGATTTGCCCAGCTGATCTAGCCCCCCCAAGAAGCCCCAAACGGCTGGTGCGTTTGGGTTGTGAAGGTGCACCATACAGTTGGGCAGGTGGATGGAATAGGGCTCTTCACTGGCGGGCCCTTTCTGTTTGTAAGTGTCGTTCTGAGATTATCGGAAACATAGAACTTGCGGCTCAACATTGAAAGCACAACGCCCGAGACTGCCACGTTCATTGAACATCCAGCCTTGGCTATAAAGCTTCAGTCCTCGCTAAGTATGGCCTTTGATCATTGACCATTCTGAAGAGTATCATTCACCACCAGTGATCATTCATGGTATATAATGTACCAGAGAGTGACATTCCCCAGGTGTTTTGTGATATGGGCGAAACATGAAGCAACATTAACCAACATTGAATCAACCATGCACCACCAGATTCAAGCAATCAATGTTGAAATTTGATCTCAACCAACACGAACTTGAACCCATCACCCAACATCAACCCACATCAACAAATATCAAGCAACATCAACCATCATGAACTTATCATTAAGCCAAGTATCCATTATTGACCATCATCATCCACCATAATCAACCATAATCAGCCATTAGTTAAGCACATTAAGCTAACATTAAGCCAACATTGCTCCAACAAGCCAAGATGCACCACCAGATCTCAAGCAGCCGCCTGTGCCATGTCCTGGCTAGCCATGGCGCGCCGCTTGCCCCGGAGGCGCAGATGGCACGGGCCCCGTGTTGTTCCACCGAGGTTTGTGAGAGATCACCGGGGTGAATGGTAGGATTTTTGATGGTTAAGACTTATTTTCTGTATTGATGTTATATAGATATTGTTGATTTAGTACGGTCATTCTTTATTTTGATGATCTATTTCTGTTGGTTATTGCATCAGTTGTTATACCCAAAATGGTCAGGAACCAGTGGTCACAATCCGTCGAATACAGATAAGTATAATGTATACATGTTTGCAATCCTGACTGGACACAACTGGATATTCCTTATTTACGTATATGTAGATGCATGTATGACATCCAGATCGAAAAAAGCAGATCATATTTGAGGCTTATACGCAATCAATATATCACCTATGCATTCACTATTTCCAATGCTGTGCCAGGTACATTGTCTATGAATTGTAACATTATCAAGCCTGAAGGTGTTTTTGATCATAGACACCACGATAGCAGCAAGGTTGTTTCACAACCATGGTAACAAAAAACTAATGAAATTGCTACTGTAACCATCACATCCAGATGGTATCTACCACTGATCCAACTCACCATGGAGGTACCCAAGTGATGCGGAGGATTACCCAGGTACCCCGCAGCTTTGAAAAGCACACCGCCTGTGAATGCTCAAAGATTGTGTTTTCAACTGGATGATTTGCTGCGCAAATCTCGTACATCCAGATACCCATCTACTTGGTTGTCCTATCCAGTTCGAAGGACATCAAGGCACGTTGCTCGATGACTACACCATGTCATCATGATCAACCCTTGGCTACTGAATAGTCCTCGGTTGATTGCCCTGGCTACTGAATAGTCCTCGGTTGATCGCTCAAGAAATGACAAAATGGTTGACGATGGTTGATAATGTTTCAACCATGATGGTTGAAAATGATTGATTGATAATGATGGTTAATGTTAGTCAATGATTTGATGATTGATACTGTTTCTTGATGGTTTGTAGTAGCAAGCATGGCTTGTTACTACTGAGAACTGCTGCGGGCGGTGCACATTTGCTTATAAGCTGGTCAATTGATACTCAAAGACGGTTGATAGTATGCGGCGACCACCCATGATTGTCCATGGTACGTATGTGGTTCGTGCCCCAGTTCAAATTGCTTGATCAGCCATGATGCACAGCATAAACAATCAGCAATTTCCTTGACCAGCATTGCCATCATATGCAAACCACGACGATTGATTTGAATTCCTAAGATGATTAATTATGAACCATTATTGACCACTATTCTTGATGATCACTCCTTCTTCACCCCCAATATTTATTGTTAATCATTCTGAACCAATATTAACCACTATGCTGATAATTCTTGGGAGATCCGCCCATGTTTTGTGCATAGCTCTGGTACCAAGCTCACCCTGGCAGTTCTGCTGTTGAGAATGGTCGTGGATCGTTGTGTTGTCTCAGGTTTCTCAGCCCCTTCCGCACCCAGCATCACAGTTGTTGCGCTTGTTATTTCCCAAGCTCAAGCATTATATGCATCGAGCATTAGCCATCAACCATTGTTAAGCGTCATTAAGCACGGTAAGCAACTATAAGAATCATCTTAAACCATGACTATCTAGCACTGTTAACCATCAAATGAACATCATTAACCATGGTAAACAACTATAAATCAGAGGAACCACTGCTATCTTCCGCTCGCGGATGCGAGGCTCCTGCTGGCAAACTCGAAAGGGCTGGCTGGGTGCCCCAGGGATTCGTAAGCATCTATCAGGGTGGATAACAAACATGATAGTGGTTGAATATGTGCTTAGATAGTGGTTAGATAGTGGTTAAAGAATGGGTAGATAAATGCTTACAGTAGATGATTGCTGCGAGTAAAGCAGTGGAAACTGAAGTCATCCAGGCAGTGCCCTCGAAAGGGTCTTCTACCAGAGCCGGTAAATTTACTTCTGATCAGCAGCTGCCACGCCAGCAGCATTCTGCGGTGCATGGCGCGTGCTATTGGCGATTGATATTGTCACATGAAATGGGAGGACCCACCCGCGCACGTTTTCCTATTGGGACTAGCATGATGAACCTGTGATGCTCATACGCTTGTAGAGTCACGCAACCATCTTGTGATCTCTGTTGGTCATTATTGGCCACCATGGATCATCACCAGCCATCATTTTCCTCCAGCTTGGTAACCATCATCAGTCATCATTCGCCAGTTTTTGACCAGCAACTTATCAACCACTGAGTATCATCGACTGAAATCATCAAGCATCAACCGTCATTCACCATCATGAACCACCCGTAATACACCAGATA
Organism: Symbiodinium kawagutii; assembly: GCA_009767595.1. Classification (NCBI taxonomy): domain Eukaryota; class Dinophyceae; order Suessiales; family Symbiodiniaceae; genus Symbiodinium; species Symbiodinium kawagutii. The sequence goes on from VSDK01005992.1 coordinate 430,778, forward strand.
ACAATAATTTACCAAACAGTTAGCCATCACTTAGCATTATCCGCCAGTAATTAACCACTACCATGATGAAGCATCGGTTAGTTCACAACCAGTTGACCATCAACTAACCACCACCACCCTTCATCAATTCAGCATCAATTAACCCATCAATTAACCAACATAATCAATGTACCTGGTTGGTGATTTTAAACATGCCTGATTTCCCTCAATATCTGGATTGATTGATGAACAAATTTTTCAGAGGGGTTCAACCACCAACTAGAACTTGTCATCAATAAACCTTCGAGATCGACCCATCAATTAGCCCATCAACCACCAATTGTTTTTTACCATGTTTTACCCATCCGTTCACTAGTCTCCAATTAGTGGTTTCCCAGAATAGGGTACCCGCAAATCATCCAGTTTATCAATGTTTTCTGGTAATAAACCACTAGCCTTTTGGGGGTCCCCCATTTCAAGAAATCCATCTTTAGTAATTAATTAGACTTATCAACTAATCCACGTATCATTGTTTTGCAATTTAATGAGCAATGTGTTCGCCGTTCATGAATCATTGCGAATGCCAGATCACCAATCAATCATTTTGCCCATCAGTTCACCCATTAATGGTAATCAGTAGTAGACTGATGGAAAAACTATTGAACTGATTCACCCATGTCCGATTCATCAATAAACCCCCAGTTGTCATCAAGACCACTACATGTTTTAGGGTTCCCCATTTTACCCATCAGTTCATAAACCTGATGGATCATCCTGGTGAGTAACATCAACTCACATTAATTCACATTCTGGTTGGTGGTTTGATTCACATTTTTGATTTTCCCAAACGTCATTATTAACAAATGGTTGGTTGACTTACCCATATTTTTCATAGGGGTGGTTCAACCACCAACCAGCATTTTACCGATCATCATGGTGAGTAACATACTTCCCCATAGACCAAAGGTTTCCGTATTCCAGCCCAAATTAGCAAATCTTGGGGGTGATATATCTGCCAAGCATGAACAGGGTAAGGCAATTCCCGATCTGAACTCTAAGGGCCCTTAGCCAAAGGAAAGATTTCCGTGGGATTGCCGAAGTCAGATCGAACTATGTCCAGGTAAAGAGGCCGTGCAGCCATAATCCCAGAACAAATCAAAGGCTTGAGCCAGGTAATCAATCATTGTCATTGTAGGCTGGAGTCCGATGGGTGTGTGGGATACGATGTTTCCTGGTATGCGTGCACTTCATGGTATGCGCACCTTCCCTGCTATGCGCACCCATATGTGGGAACAAATCCCAGTATGAGATCCACATACTCTACCCCCATCCAAATACCAAAACAAAAACATCAACCATCTCTTTTTCTGTTTGTTTTCCTTTTTTTCTTTTTAGCTGATTTGGACCGGAATGCGGTGGTATGCGTATTTTTCGATGTTTCAGGCGAAAATGAGTTCTTCCCCATATTCCAGAAAACGTGAGTCCAGGGAAAATTGGCAAAAACAAAAACAAATAGGATGGGTACCCAAACAGGTTCGTGTATTTGTATGCGAACCCCCTGTGGTATGCGCTTCCACTCTGGCATGCGATCAGGCACGCGTATGCGATTGGGCAAGTATGTGAGTTGCAAATGTAACCACTGTGAAGATTGTATGATATGAGCACACGTGCTTGGTATGCGCTGGTGGTCAAGTATGTGTATCTGTTTGGATGCTTCTTGTGATGAGCTCCGCTTTCAACTGCTCCAAGGTGATTGGGAGCTCTGGACGAACATGTGGGATATCCATGGCAAACCAATCACGGGAAAACACTCAGTGGACAACTTTGAGCCTTTGTGGCTCCAGTAGATTCATCTACAATTCTGACCCTTCTTGAATGCGGTAATGACATGGTATGCGAAATCATCTTGAGTTTGGGCAACCCCGTTCATCTTACCACCAGCTGTTCATTGCTGGATCATCACCTCACCAGGAGATCGGCTCTCCCAGGTTGCCAACGCTCCTTTTCGCTCGCGGTCGTCCTTTTCTTCGCCGCTGGGCAGCGGGATTGCGGAGAGGTTGATGGTAAGTGGGGGCCTATGAAGTTGAGGGTTCTCGGATGGTGAACTGATGAGTAATTCTTGGATAATTGATGATTGAATGATTAATTGGTTAATTGATTTGTGATCAGTAATCATTAAATGGTGAATTGATGTGCTGGTGGTGCTAATTTGATGGTTGACTGCTGGTTAACTGCTGCCTAGATAAACGGATATTGTAATGGTTTGGTGAATCATGGTGAATCTGTGGTTGATGACTGATGGGATGATGAACGGATAATGATACTGGTCGACCACATCAACCACCAACTGGATGATTACAATGGTTGATGATTGATGGTTGTTAGAATGGTTGACGGTTGGTTGGTGGATTGTTGATGAAAACGGATGATGACAATGATCGTTAACAAGAATGATTATAGTAACAGTGATTTATCGTTGACTGTCCGTGATCATGGACGATAATTGATTTTTGACGAATCACAATTGATGAACTATCCATTGGTGATGATTATTTATTGTTGATTCTTGAGAATGTCGTTGATTCTTTGATGGTGTTAAGCCCATCAACAACAAGGATTGACTAATTGGGGTTAATCGCTATGAGACTATGATCATGAGAAATCAGTATTCATTGACGATTATTGGCCTGCAATCATGGATCATGATAAGCTATACACTTTCCCACCGTTACCCAGCTTGTCCCCAGGAAATCCGCCCCGCCGATTTTGGACCTAGGCGCGACACGGAAGTGATGGAAGACCCACCAGTCGAAATAGCGACACAGCTGGTGATCTACCATGAAAGAGGAAGGATTTGGTGGTTTCTCAAAAGAAGGAAGCCCCAGAATGCTTGGTTTACTACTATAAATGCTTATAAACTGGATGATTTGGGGGACCAACCCACCATTTAGCTTCACAGCTGAATCTCCAAGTAATCAGTGGGTTGTTGTTGGCCAGTCAGGCCAATGATCCGGCTGGATTTTCCATCAATATCAAGTGGTGACTATAGGAGTTCTGCTTGGTGCATTCAAACATGTTTATTTTCCCTTTTTTCCAAGTAACATAATGGCTTTTCACCTATTTTCTTTTATTAGTTTCCGTAGTAACATTT